>RJWJ010044269.1:0-12250 GCA_004363605.1 Indri indri | reverse complement strand
AAAATGCAATTCATCTTATCATACTTATGTATGTGTAGATGCACTTATTTATATATAGGGTGAATCATTAGAAGATATTAAGAAGGTACTGTGCTGCTAATTACATTAAGAAAAGAAAGAAAAAAGTCAACAAATCTTAAGAGTAATAAGTCAAATAATCTTAAGAAAGTAAGTAATAAGTCAATAAATCTTAAGAAAAACATGGCTCCTGCTTTCAAAGAACTTTCAAAATAGGGGTAGTATAAATAGCAGACACTTAAACATTCTTCAACTAATTTACGTAATATATTTACATCAAATAAAAGGTTTTCTGAGACATACATATCTGTTAGATCTGGTCATTTCTTACCACTCCTTATATCTCATATCCCATGCCATACCTTACTTGCATTAAAATTTATTTTTTAAATCATTGTGCTGTTTTTAGTTAAGATATATAACCCTTAGAAATACTATTAATCTAGAACAGATCAGATTCTGCACAAACAATATTCTACTATATATACTTTCACAGCAAAGAAAAGATTTTCTGAACATAATACAAAAAGTAAAAGATAATTATAAAAGACAATTTCATAAAGCTTAAAAGCTTTACAAATAAAAATATAACACAAACAAAATGAAAAAATGAATAACCAGAAAGGAATTCTTATAACATATGTAGCAAAGAGTTAATAACCTTAGCATACAAAGAGCTCTTAAATGTCAATAAGAAAAACAGGCCAAAAAAAAAAGACTGAACAGGCAATTCACAAAAGAAATGGCCCATATATGTGAAAAAGTACAAATTTATTTAAGATCTTTAAAACTATCAAACAGTAATTACTGTATTTCTCTGCAAAACTAAGGCTTCATTAATTCATTAGCATATTTCTACCACACGAAAAATGAATTCTTTTTTTTCTCATATATAACAGATCAGATGATACTGACAGGTAAAAACAAATGAGGATTTAAGAAAAAATTTGGATTTGGTGATTAGGTGGTCTCTAGTGAGTTAGTAAAGAGATTAAGTACACAGCATATAGTCTTAAAAGGCTAGAAGGAGTGTATTAGAACATGGAATCAATGCATACAGAATATTTTGTTACAAGAACTTTCATAATTAAAAAGGAGTTAGATGAAAGCAGGTGTAAAGAGTAAGATGACCTAGGTGAAAGGCATAAACCCACAAGGAAAAAAAGGAATAGGAGATGAGGCAAAAGATAACTGTAGAAGTAGAAAGTAGAAAGAACTGGAAGTGTAGTAAAAGACTCAGCAGACCAGAGAAAGCTGAAATCCAAGCCAGAAGATGGGAAAGCCCTAAAGTAGGTTGATATGATACAATATAGAAAGACTCCTGATTTCAAGGGACAAGTACTAGGGATATAAGTCGGATTCAAAACAGGAGGACTGATCAAATGTCTGTATAAAAATCATTTAGAAAGTCCCCCATGTTCTCCCAGAACACACATACACACACATTCTTATTCTCATTCTCTTTCTCTCATTCGTTCTCTCTTTTATACACACGCATGCATACGCACGCACAGTGGCAAAAGGTTAGAGGTTATTCTTTGGAGAGGTGGAAGCTGAGACTCTGGAACCTCTGGCCCGGGTGAAGGTGGGAGTAACATATTGAAAATACAAAAGTATTAAAGGAAAGTTTACTTACTGAACAGCAAGATACCAGCACTCCTTACCTCACTGAGCTGCAAGACTGTTGGCAAACAGACTTACACCTCCCAAATAGGAACTGTGGAGGGCTCCTCCCTGTGGAAATGATCTTTAAATACCAACAACTGGGAATCCTCCAATTAGAAACACCCTAGCCAAATTATCCTACAGAAAAGCCCACCAGTAACAAACATGGAGCTTCAAATTGTATCTGAGAGCTTTGCTATTATACGAGTGGAAAGCTATGAATCACCAAACACCTGAAAAGAGACTCTTTTAATAAGACATAGACCAAAACAGAAAATAAAGGAACTCAAAGGAAAAAGGAAACTCAGGGAACTGAAAAAAACCCCACAAAATAAGACTCTGCATCCAGGAAACAAGAAAAAGGCATAATCCAAACAAACAAGAACTCTTACAAGTGAAAAATAGAGAAAAAAATGAAAAAAAGTTTCATAGAGACAAAGAAAACAAAGAAGACATTCTCAAATAATTATCATATAAATTATCCACAAAAAATGTATAAAATAATACAAGTAGATTTCCCAGAACTCAATCAAGAGCAAAAGTTTCCACAGTGAAAGTGTCTAACGCTTCATATGAAAAAGATCCACACCAAGGCACTCATCATGTAATTTCAGAGAACTGGAAACAATGAAAAGATATTAAAAGCTTCCAAGGAGAAAAAGAGGAAATCACACAAAAGGTTCAATAATCTGAATAACATTTGACTTCTCAAAAGCAATGTTGGAAAGTTAAGACAAGGGAGCAATAATGTCAAAACTTGAAGGGGGGAAAAGTCAACTCAGAAGACACCCAACCAAAATATCAATAAGTATGAGAGAAAAAGAAGACATTTTCAGGCATGCAAGTTCTAAAAAAATTATGTCCTGTATCTCTTTCTCAGGAAAATAATCAAAAGAATTAACCACGAAAGAGCTTGTCCTAGATATAGGAAACAGATCCAACATAGGAGGAAGACAAGGGAAATCCTCAGGACAGAGGTGAAGTGAAATCTCGGGACAACAGAATATAACAGGCCTGCAGAACAAGTTCCTATTGGACCAGGAGGATGGAAGGCCCCAGGAAGAACTGCTTCAAGAAAAAAAAGTGAAATTAACAAATTAACCAAAGCATTTGAAGGCATGAGTAAGATATTTACAACTCTGGAAGAGAGTACCCAGATGAATTACAGATAGGTATAGAGGCAACGAAACAACTCTAGAAAAAAATGAAATGTTGGGTAAGACAGAATATCAGAGCACCACCATGTGGCTCAGATGTAAAATTTAGTTATATTTAAGAGTAACATTATATAATAATCACTGAAAAAAATTTCCCACTGAAAAAATGTAACTATATAGGGAAACCAGGAAAGGAAATATATGTGGGTGTGTGGGAATGTCTATATATGTGAGGGAGGAAGAGAGTAAAGGTGAAATCCTCATTTGATCTGTCAGCAGAACCACTTCTCTATTTAGGCCCCAGATCCATAACTTCAATAACCCTCACGGGTATTCTCCGTCCCCCTTCACTCTGGCTTTGAGATGCTGGTGCTAAATGCTATTTGCTGTGATTTCTACAGTGCATGTAATACTTTACCCAGTATCATATTGATTTTTTTAAGACTCAATAGCTCTTTTTCTTATACTCTCAAATACAAAAGCCTCACCAATTCGTCTTGTTCAAAATGTTGAATGCTCTGGCTTACTTTCCCTGCCCTGGGGGAAGAGGGTGCAGAAGTATACGCTTTTGTATCTTACACAAAAGAGACACCTAAGTATATGTGGGAGATTGTCCTGCTCCTATGTTCTCCAGAAAAAGCCTACTCTTGCCCCTAACATGGGTCAGTCATGACTATGCCCAGAACATTTATAATTACATATTCACAACATGAAGAGTCCCTACAGAGCAGCAGCCCCCAACCTTTTGGGCACTAGGGACTGGTTTCATGGAAGACAATTTTTCTACAAAATGGGGGTGGGAAGGTGGGGAGGGTGTCAAGCAAGCTATGGGGAACTGCTTTAAATACAGATGAAGCTATGAAGCTTCACCTAGTTCCCAACAGGCCACGGAGGACCAGTACCAGTCCATAGCATGGGGGTTGGGGACCGCAGCTATAGAGTACAAACCTGTTTCTGGCTTTCCTGAAGTTGGGAATTTTCATTCAAAGCATCTTTTATTGCTATCTTAAGCCGTTCTTCATTCATTTGAAATATCTTAAAAGTTGTTTTGGCCTAAGCAAAAGAAAAAATATCAAGTTTATAACAATTTAATTTAATGCATAGCTCATCTTTACACATATTCTCTAGAACATGGAATTAAACAAAGACAAAAGCATGCCAGTATTAACAGCAGACGCAGTATGGTACAACAGAAAAAAGGCTGGCATAAAATCAGGATATAGTCCTGTCTCTTCCACTAACTTGCCATGTGACCTCGGACAAATGATTTAACCTCTATGTACTATGCAACAAATTTTAACTATTTATTCTGCATCTCCCCTACTAAAATTTAAACTTTATGGGGACATTTTTGTCTATTAATGTTAAGTACTAAGCACCTTCAACAGTGATAGTATACAGCAATAGTTCAATAAATACCTATGCAGTGAAAAAAATGAACTTTTCTGAAGTACCTCACATAAAAAAAAAATGCCATCCTTGATCCTTTATATCTCAAATCCTAATATTATATCTTATTCCTTAAAAATAAAAAATAGCAATAAAATTCAAATGATTTTCAAAAGCAACAGACCTATTAGACTAATTCAACTTACTTCAGCTACTTGTGATTTGAGGGATTTCGATTCATCTTCGAGGGACTGTATTGTTTTTGAAATATCTGCCATCTGGAAAGATAGTATCAGACCATAAACAAGTATTTACTAAACTCCTCCAGTTTCCAAGATGTCATATATATTAGATATATGTTAACCTAACACTTTTGCTCCATATGTGAGGGCCCAAATTGGAAAAGCTTCTCAGTTTATTTAGTCATATGTTTAAAGGGATTTTATGTGAAAATTATGTAACAATAGTATCGCACCTCAACTTTAATATTTCATAACATTTAAGTTATTTTGGCTCAAGATAAGTTTACCAACATCATATCTTACTAAATAATCTCACATACATCAAAATTTTCCTTAAGCCAGATTTTAAAAAACAAAAAGTTATAATGTTCTTAACATATCTTTTAAGTAATTTAAAAAAAATCCACTATGTATGTGACCATTCACCTTAAACTATTTACATGAACTACTTCTATGTGCTACTTTATAGTGCATACAGAAAATTTCTATAAGAAAGTGCAAGAAATTTAACATGGTAGTATCTAGAGGGAAGTAAAGGGTGGATCTGGAAAATTTTTCTCTCCACTTTACAACTTTCTGTATTCTTTGCATTTTTTATAGTGCATATAATACTTTAACCAATACCATATTGATTTTTAAAAACTCAATAGCTCTTCTTCTTATATTCTCCTAAATACAAAAGCCTTACCAATTCATCTTGTTCAGCATATTTAGATTTCTCTTCTTTTAATTCTTTTTCTAGACAGCATATTTCATCCTCAAGTTTAGATTTGAACCTGTTCAGCTTTTCATAGGTTGCCTAAAAGACAAAGGCAACTTTATACAATAGACTTGGGAATTTGGGGCTAGGGTAAATCAGATGAGCATAATAAAATACATGTATAAGTTAAATAAGTTTAGTTTACATATTTGCTCATTTTTATAATATTAAAATAAGAGCATTTCTAGCAGGGGTCAGCAAACTGCTTCTATAAAGAGCCACAGAGTACTTTAAGCTTATAGGCCATGCAGTCTGTTGCAACTACTCAACTATGCTGTTGTAGTAAGAAAACAAGGACAATACCTAAATGCAAAATGAGCAGAGATGTGTTTCAATAAAATTTTATTTACAAAAACAGGTGGAAATGCCCTAAGCACAGTTTGCCAACTTCTGCTCTAAAGCATTATAAAGGAAAAAAAAAAATGACAAATAAATCTAATTTAATATAATTAAATACATAATAACATACAAAATAAATTCAAAAAACAATCAAGATTGCTTCATGGTTAGTATTCCACATTGAATTAAAACATATTTTCTGTGACCTTTTTTAATTTAAAATGATTAGTTGTTGGATTATTCCAATTGAATTTTAAATACTATAATAAACATACCTCTGATATTTGTGATCCTTCAACAAACTTGTTAAAAAAAAATAAACCAAAAGATTCAAAAAATTTAATGCAGGCAAAAATAAAAGCAGAACAAATACATACTATATTACATACAGTGGTTATAAAACTTGTTTATATAAATTACCCCATATTTGACTATTTCATTACAGGAATTCCCTGACATGAATCAAAATGTTAGCCTATTGGTTTGATTTTATTTACAGATTCAACTATCAAATTTTTAAAAAATTATATAACACTATAGTTTGTATTTAATTATGATTATAACTCCTGAAAAGAAACACTGTATGTTTAAAAAATTACTAAAATTAGAGAAAGACTTCCAAACTGTTCAAGTCAGTGAAAAACTCAGCTAATTTTACTGCTATATTATATAAATGCATTGACCTGAGAATAAATTGGTGTATTCTATTTTATCCACACTACCATGCTTGAGTAAATGTCTTTGCTACCCAGTTTTTGCTCTTCTATTAGCATGCCAAATGCGTTCTAAAATTCTTTTTCTTTATCAAACTAATAAATTACTGCTGGGACAGTAGTTAAAACACAGGGTCGACAAATAAAATATAACAATTTCAATAAGTTTTTAAGGATAATAAGAGGTAACAAATTAAGAAAGAAAAGATGAAGAAATTTATGTTATTTGGAATCCAATTTACAACTTCCTTTGGACTCTACTAGAAAATTCTAAATCATGACAGATAGACTTTCTGATGATTACAGACATCAGTGATTAAGAATGGCCAAGCTGAACTAAACACATACAACAAAAATATAAGGTCTACTGTTTTCTACTTTCATGTTCACAGATACAGGCTTTTTCTTCTATCCATTGTCACTACTCTGTTTTTCACAATGCTCCCATATCTAAAGAGCAGTAAGCCACAGCCATCACTTACTCTCATCTGTCTTAGTTTAGCTAAATTACTGATTGCCATACTTACTTTCCTCCTTCCTTACAATTAGCCAAATCACACCTGATCCAACTGAGCATATCTTTCCAAATTCCTCATTCAGTGACATCATGCTGGTAGCCTGAAACTGGCCATGGTGGCAGTCTTTATACCACGCAACTCAGCAAATGCTACCAATAAGGGTTTCTGCCTTTTAGAGAGCCAGCTGTTAAACACTGGCCAACACACCACTACTTAAAATGAAAACTTTTGGTCTAATTCTAGTTAGCTCCTAATATTCTGGGGATGAGGTTTTAGGCAAATACTGTCAAAATGTACACAATTTATTGTTGCCAACTATTCCTAAATTTATGAAAATGAATCCTAGTTTTCCTTTCTGGAGCAAACTGAGGCAAAAGACGAACAGCCACCTTAATTCATTTCCCAGGAATGAAGAATGAAGAGTTTCTACATAGCTCTTAATTCCATTGAACCCGAACATGCCTCACTCAAAATAAGTTAGCAACAAGAACTCAAATGTTTACATTTTCTGCTACCTACTAATGTTCTATTTCCTATATTTAACTTTTTTTTTAAGCTTTAACATATATAGACACTCTTTCACATTTCTTTCAAATACTTATTAAAAGTTTTGAGAAGATACATTATTTTTAAAGTTTCTGTTATTTACTAAGAATCTTTTCTCCAGCTTTTGAAACTATATCATTTGTTTTTTTACCTCCAAACTTTGTGCTTCTGTTGACTCATTCTCAAAGCTGGCATCCTTTAAAGATGACTCTAAGCCTTCATACTGAAACAAAGCAACACCATAAATAAAAACTCTATACATTTTATTTCGAATTTTATCTGGATAGAGGCCTAAGAAGCAGACAGAATCCATTTCTACGTGTACATTAAATTTACCTGGATTTACTTAGCTTTGAGTTCTTTAAATCTGACCACTATAACAAACAAAACCAGAGCAGCTAAAACATCACAAATCACTAGCTCAGACAACGAATGGCAGACCTTCATCCTTAGACTAAGAAAGTTGTCCAAAACCTGCTTCACAGAGAACACAGGACTATAACTCATATTCTTTTCTTAAAAGGAGGTGAAAATTCTAATGGCATGGTTGTACTAAAGATTATCCAAAGGTTTACTCAAAATGTATATTTTTATGTAAGCTCTCTATTATCCCCCCTAACAACTAAACCTCTTCCTTAAGCCTGTTCATTAAAGAGAAATTTACAGTAACAGGCCATCAGAAATTTTCACTTTAAATTCACACCACACAACAAATAAAGCGAGTACGGAATATAGAATCTTTAAAAGATAGAGAATAACCATCTATACAATGCTATAAGAGTTGGCAAGGCCAGGTGCAGTGGCTCATGCCTGTAATCCTAGCACTTTGGGAGGCTGAGGCAGGAGGATCACTGCAGGCCAGGAGTTCAAGACAGCCTGAGCAGCACAGTGAGAACCCATTTCTACTAAAAACAGAAAAATTGGCTGGGCATGGTGGCATGTGCCTGTAGTTCCAGCTACTCAAGAGGCTGAGGCAGGAGGATCGCTTGAGCCCAGGAGTTTGAGGATGCAGTGAGCTATGATGACAATACTGCACTCTAGTCTGGGCAACAGAGTGAGACTCTGTCTCAAATTTAAAAAAAAAAAAAAAAGAGTTGGCAAAATGCGCTTACTTCAATCCTTCAAAAAAGTAGTTAAACCAAAGACTAACTGTTGTGGATCAACCTTCCTGCTAAGATCAGGAAGAGCCGGACAAAAATACCCAAAAAGCAGGATGTGTCTAAAAGCCTCAGAGAGCTATCAAAACAGTAAGACTCTGTGAGAGACGAGGGAATCCCCAGGAAACTAAGTCCAGCATTTGACATTTCTTTTACCCCTCAAAAGTAGAGGCTCATAGGCTGAGAACTTGAGCAAAGATTTCAGGAGAATCAGAAGCTGAGAAGACAAAACATGGAGTTGGAGTTCAGGACCTTCCAAGTAGGATAAGCCATGAGCTTGGCCTTTAGGATGGGACCCTGTGCTTGGCTGAACAAGGACCCCTTTAAAGATGATCTACTCCCCAGGATTTCCACATGTGGTTAAGGATCTTGAGATGGGAAGAATACCCAGAATTACTCTGGTGAGCCCAATATAATACCAAGGGTCCTTATAAGAGGGAGGCAAGAGAAATAAAGTTAGAAGAGAGGGTGATGTGAAGATGGGAGCAGAAACTGGGGTGGTGCAGCTATGAGCCAAGGAATGCTGGCAGCCTGTAGAATTTGGAGGAGGCAAGGAACAGATTCTCCCCTAGAGCCTGCATAAGAAAATAGACTTGCTGATATCTTAATTTTAGCCCGTAAAACTGGTTTTAGACTTCTGACTTCCAAAATTATAAGAGAATAAATGTGTTTTTTATAACACTAAATTTGTGGCACTCTGTTACAGCAGCAACAGGAAACTAATACCCACACCAACCAAAACTGGCTACCTATGACAAAGTCTAAACCAGAAACAGACTAATCCTTCGAACTGAGGCCCAATTTACAAACATCTCAATCTGTTATTAAAGTAATCTGATATCCCAACAAAGAAAAGCCCAGCACCAGATGGCTTCGTGGCTGAATTCTACCAAACTTTCAAAGAGTTACTAGCAATACTTCTTAAAGTCTTCCAAAAATAGAGGTGGAGAGAATATTTCCTAACACATTTAGGGGACCAGCATCACCTTGATACCTTAACCCAGACAAAAACACCACAAGAAAAAAACAAACCACAGGCCAAATCTTTGATGAACACTGATGCAAAAATTCTCAATAAAATATTAGTAAATTGAATTCAACAACACATCAAGAAGATTATATATCATGATCAAGTGGGATTTATCTATGGCATACAAGGCTGGTTTAATATATGCAAATCGATCAATGTGATACATCACATTAACAGACTGAGAGACAAAAATCACATGATCATATCAATTGACACAGAAAAAGCATCTGACAAAGTTCAACATCCTTTCTTTTTTCAGTTTTTTTAATTTTAAATCAAGGAACTCTTTATTTTAATTTAAAGTTCTTTTTTTAAAAAAAATTTCAGAGTATGGCCAGGCACGGTGGCTCACGCCTGTAATCCTAGCACTCTGGGAGGCTGAGGCAGGAGGATCATTTGAGCTCAGGAGTTCGAGACCAGCCTGAGCAAGAGCGAGACTTTGTCTCTACTAAAAATAGAAAGAAATTGGCTGGACAACTAAAAATATACAGAAAAAATTAGCCGGGCATGGTGGCACATGCCTGTAGTCCCAGCTACTTGAGAGGCTGAGGCAGTAGGATCGCTTGAGCCCAGGAGTTTGAGGTTGCTGTGAGCTAGGATGACGCCACAGCACTCTAGCCTGGGCAACAGAGCAAGACTTTGCCTCAAAAAAAAAAAAAAAAAAAAAAGTTCAGAGTATTACAGGGGTACAAACACTTTGGTTACATAAATTGCCTTTGCACCGACTGAGTCAGCACTACAAACAGCACCCACCACATCCGTTAGGTGTGAATTAACCTATTCCTTCCTGCCCTTCCCACCTGCCTGACACCCTATGAATGTTACTTCCCATACATGCACATTAGTATTGATCAATTAGTACTTGTTTTTTTTTTAAGATACTAGGTCTCACTATGTTGCCCAGGGTGGACTGGAACTCCTGCACTCAAGTAATCCTCCCACCTCAGCCTTCCAAGTAGCTGGGACTACAGGTATGTTCCACCACACCCAGCTCAACATCCTTTCTTGATAAAAACTCTAACAGTTTAGGTATAGAAGGAAAGTTCCTCAACATAATAAAGGTCATTTATGAAAAACTGACAGCTAACATCATAATCAATGGGGAGAAAATGAAAGCTTTTCCTCTAAGATCAGGTACAAAGCAAGGATACCCACTCTCGCTACTTCTATGAATTGTGTTACCGGAATTACTATCAAGAGCAATCAGACCAAAAAAAGAAAAAGAAAACGAAATAAAAGACATCCAAATCAGATAGGAAGAAGTAAAATTATCTCTATTTGCAGATGACATGATCCTATACGTAGAAAACCCCAAAGACGTCACCAAAAAACTTAGATCTAATAAATGAATTCAGTAAAGTTCCAAGATATAAAATCAATATACAAAAACTCGTGGCATTTCTATACTCAGATAATGACCTAACTGAAAAAGAAATCATGAAAACAATCTCATTTATGATCAAAAAAATTAAATAGCATCAAAAAATAGCATCAAAAAAATAAAATAAAATACTTAATAAATTTAACCAAGGAGGTGCACTGAAAACTACAAAACACTCATGAAAGAAACTGAAAAGGACACAAATAAATGGAAAGATATTCAATGCTCAAGGATCAGAAGAATTAATATTTTTAAAGTGTCCACACTACCCACAGCAATATATAGATTTAATGTAATCCATACCAAAATTCCAACGGCATTCTCGCAGAAATAAAAAAAAATCCTAAAACTCATATCGAACCAAAAAACATCCCAAATAGTCAAAGCAATCCTGAAGGGAAAAAAAATAAAAAACAGAGTTGGTGTTTTAAAAAACAGAGTTGGCCTGATTTTAAATTATATTACAAAGCTATAGTAATCAATACAATATGGTACTGGCATAAAAACAGATACAAAGGAGCAAGAGCAGTGGCACACACCTATAATTGCAGCTACTTGGGAGGCTGAGACAAGGGAATCACTTGAGCCCAGAAGTTCGAGACCAGCCTGGGCAACACAGCAAGACCCCATCTCAAATAAAAACAAAAAAACAAACGAAATAAAACAAAAAAACATAGACCAGTGGAACATAATAGAGAGCCCAGAAAAAAATCCAAAAACACATGGTCAAGTAATTTTTAACAAGGGCACCAAGAAGACACAATACGGAAATGATAATCTCTTCAATAAATGGTGCCAGGAAAACTGGATTTCCATACAAAAAAAAAAGGAAATTTAATGCTTATTTTATACCATACACAGAAAGCAACTCAAAATGGATAAAAGACCTAAACAGAATACCTGAAACTATAAAATCTTAGAAAAAAAATAGGGGAAAAACTCCTTGCCATTGGCCTTAGCAATAATTTCTTGAATATCACACCAAAAACTTAGGCTACAAAAGCAAAAATAAATAAAGGGACAATATCAAACTAAAAAGCTTCTGCACAGCAAAGGAAACAATCAACAAAATGAAAAGGCAACCAACAGATTGGGAAAAAATATATCAGGTAGAAGGTTAATATCCAAGATTTATGAAGAACTCATACAACTCAACAGCAAGAAAACATATAACTTAACTTTAAAATGGGCAAAGGGGCCGGGCGCGGTGGCTCACGTCTATAATCCTAGCACTCTGGGAGGCCAAGGCGGGCAGATTGTTTGAGCTCACGAGTTCGAGACCAGCCTGAGCAAGAGTGAGACCCCCATCTCTACTAAAAATAGAAAGAAATTAAT
>RJWJ010044268.1:0-12246 GCA_004363605.1 Indri indri | reverse complement strand
TCAGCCTAGGTCACAGCAACCTCAAACTCCTGGGCTCAAGCAATCCTCCTGCCTCAGCCTCCTGGGTAGCTGGGACTATGGGCACACACCACCGTGCATGGCTAATTTTTTCTGTTTTTAGTGGTTTGGCTAATTTCTTCCCATTTATAGTAGAGACGGGGTCTTGCTCTTGCTCAGGCTGATCTTGAACCCCTGAGCTCCAGCAATCATCCCACCTTGGCCTCCCAGAGTGCTAGGATTACAGGCGTGAGCCACCATGCCTGGCCACTTTACAGACCTCTTTTACTAGAACTTCATTATGTCTGGCCCGGCTACTCTAACGTTAGTTGGTCTTTTATTTTGGGGGGAGGGTCTTCCTTTTTCATGTTGAAGAATGTCCTCAAATGTTTGATAATCCTTGATTAACTAGTGACAATTATGAAACATTAACCAGCTGAAGGTGAGCTTTGAGTTTCTAAATTATTGACTTTTTTACTTGATTTTAGTATCATCAGAAGGCCAGCCAACTTGTTAGGGCAGCACAAAATACAGAACCTGGAGTTATTTTTTTCTAAGGCCATTCACCTTTCTGCATAAAAGAAACCTCTATTCTCCTGCCTCTAATGTTCAGGAACTAGGGGAAAGAGACATCTGTCTATAGTATTATACATTTTTGGTGAGGGAGGAGGCTGTGAGTCAGCTATCCCATATGTAAATGTTCAACAAGTCTTCCTATTTTCACCCACATTTCTCACCTTGCACTCTGGTTTCACCTAGATCTAAGCCTCTATAAGAGTCTAAGAGGCAAATTGCCTCCCGTGTCCATACTCTCCTTTGTAAATATCAAAGCTGTGTCTTCCTTTGACCTGCTACATGAATTATTTCTTCCATCTGTTTTTTATCTTTCAGAATCCCTGAAACCTCTTCATGCCCAAAGCACATTTTCTTGTTCTTCAACTTTCATCTACTATTATCTATTTTATCTACTATTATCTACTGTTTTTGGACTTGTATGGGTTCTTCTTTTTATAGCATTTCAGGAAAGGTCTTTAGAGGAGAAAAGATAAACATATGCTCTATCTACCATCTTCAATTAGAAGCCCCTCATTTGTCTTTCCAATTTTATAGTTTAGAGATAATTATCACTAATTTCTTGATCACTGCTGGTCAAAAATCATCTAGATGACCAACACAGATTCTCAAGTACCACCCTTAAAAACTGTGGCTTAGAATGATTGCATTAAGTGCTAAGAATATTCATTCTTTAACAAACACCCACATTTTTTCTAATAAAGTGGTTCTTGAATACACTGAGAAACACTGTCCTAGATAAACTGAAGTTTGACAAAACACTATTTAGAATATCTAGGTGAGCAGAGTTGGGGACTTCTTAATGGTTGAGCAATTTTCTTTTCTTTTTTTTAATTTCAAAATGTTAAAGGGGTACAAAAGTTTTTGTTGCATGGATACATTCTATAATGCTGAAGTCAGGGCTTTCAATGTGCCCACCACCAGGACAGTGTTGATCGACCCAATAGGTAAGTTTTTATCCCTTATCTTCCTTCCAACCCTCCCCCCTTCTTAGTTTCCAATCTTATGGTTGAGAGATTTTCAATTGTTTCTAAAGTTGATATTTATATCTACTTTTATTGCAGAAATATTACTGTGGCTTGCTACATTTTTACTTTTATTAAATTTCCCTTTTTGGCTTTACATATATTCATTTTAAAAAAAAAATGTTTTATGGGCATATAAAAAAAGTGCAGAATAAAGAATTTTAATATATTTATTAGATTAATGATACTAAATGTATTAGTTAAATTGTTTAAAATACCTATATCATCACTTATAATTGTGTTCCAAATTTATCAAAAACTCAAGAAGTATATTAATGTTTGCTGCTATTATCATTCTATGTCCAGTTCTTCTTAAAATAGCAGAACTTAGCTTTAAATGTTTGTCTGCTGTATAATTTGAAACATGTAAATTCTTTATATAATTATTTTTAATCATACTTTCTACTGTTACTCTTAAAATAATTATTTTTAACATGATTTTAATTTGAACTCAACTTATAGTGATATTAATAACTTTCTTACTGATTATTATCAAGTTGGTTTATATTTCTTATTTTTATACTTATAAACTGAGTTATATCATTTTGGGTGGTAATTGCTTTTGTTATTGACTTAAGTTTATATTCTTTTTCTTTTAAAACTATGTTTATCTCAAGATATATATCTTATATATTATATCGACTATGTTTATGACCTTATATTTGTTTTTCATTTCCATTGAAAATGGATTACCTCTTTCTGTCTTTGGCAATAAGTCTTTATTCTTTCATTTTCCCCTTTAATAATTTGGAAGATATGCAGTCATTTATGTTTTAAATAGTTACTTTTAACTTTCAAAATTATATTTAATTCTTTATTCTCAATTAAACTAAGACACTGAAATAGTGCCTATTAATTTCTCAGTATGAAAGGTATAAATGTTAGCTCACTTTTTATACGAACAATTACGTTTTGGTTTGCTTTGTTTGGTTTGTTTATGTATTGGGATGATGCATGTAAATCTAGATACTCGGGTTTCTGTTGGGGTGTGTATCTATACTGACTTCTGCTATCAATGTATTTCTTAAAAATCCTTAAAGCTCAGCTAGCATTGTGTATAAGGGGAAGCATAAAAACACTATATATTCCATTAAAAATTTATTTTAGCTCAGTAAATACTAATATCCATGCATTCTTCCATCAGTCTTTTAGATAAGATCAAGATCTATTCTTTTCTCTCCTGATTAGAGTTCTTATTATTTTAAGCAAAAACCATTCCCAGAACTACTATTTTGGGTTTATTTAGTTTATTTAGAATTGACTGTCTCTGGGTTTATTTAGAATTCAGTGTTTTGATGAGATCTGTAAAGCAATGTGTACAAAATTGAAAATGTTTACATTTTTCTACCTTATTCACAAGAAGGCTGGATAACTTTTATCATAATTTATTTTAGCAAGTCTTCTTAAAGTATTCGACAGTTTTCATAGAGACA
This sequence comes from Indri indri, assembly GCA_004363605.1. Taxonomy (NCBI): domain Eukaryota; kingdom Metazoa; phylum Chordata; class Mammalia; order Primates; family Indriidae; genus Indri; species Indri indri. The sequence goes on along the minus strand of RJWJ010044268.1, from coordinate 9,218 downwards.
AATACTTGGCATATATTTATTAGTTTAGTTAATATTACACTTATACTATACAATTACAGTGAAAAGCTCAAATTTTGAGAATAAACAGAACTATTGGTAACCATGTAACTCAACTGGTAGAAGCAGAAGTACAAGTCTATTAGCACGAAGACTACATGCATGCAACACCAGGCTGTATGTTTTACAGAGTAATGAGTGAATATCTGGTTAAAGTAGAGTCCAATAAGTAGATTGACTTTTGTAACACGAGCATATATCTAAAATCCATGGGTAAAAATAAATCATAAAGTTAAGAAAAACACAATTCCAAACAGAAACTATAAAAAAGGAAAGTCAAGGAAACAAAAAAAGGCAAAAGAATACAATAACAAGGCAGCAGGAAACAGAAATGTTATTAAAAGGTATTATTTGTGAAGATAATAGTTTATTGAAAAAGGCAAAGATATAATGAAATGATTTTACTCACCTGTCCAAGAAATTGTGGTAAAATTTTTGCTAGAGTTTTCTCTCCCATATTCCCTGCAGTTTTTGTGTGGATAGGAGCATACAACTCCTTACAAAGAGATACTATTTAAAATAATACTCACATTTTTGAGAATATTTTGAGTAAAATTTCTATAACAGGTAAAACTATCAGACTGAATGAAGTATTCTAATTTTTAATAATTTTACACATAATTTTTATATATTAAACCAAAACACATTAGCTGGGTGTGGTGGTATGTGCCTATATTCCCAGCTACTCAAGAGGCTGAGGTGGGATGATCCCTTAAACCCAGGACTTGGAGTTCAAGGCTGCAGTGAACTATAATTGTGCCAAATTCCTCAGAAGAAAATTTGATATTTACCTTGACAAATGACAATTAAATTTTCTCTAGATATTCTCATATACAACTTTTATACCTTTAAGAAGAAAAAATTGGTATTGGTAACCCGTCTCTCGAAATCTAAAAAAATAAGTAACTACTGTCTTAACCAATAATATTTCTTGATGTCTACTACTGTTAGTAGTAGAAAGTTAATATTACTATTAAATCTCTTGGGTTGCAGGGCTGTGGACAAATAGAAGGTGACTTCTACCCCGAGCCCACTGAAAGTCTAATAAGAACAAAAAAGCAAACACTCACAAGAAGTTAACGAACAACCCAAAATAGTGTGGGATAAATACCAACTCTGCAGTCTAGAAAATGTGGTGTCTAAGAATTTATCATCTCTACATCCCGATTCATTGAAAATGTAAAATGTAATTATACCTGTAAAACATCAATTTACATTCTTTAATTATTTAACAACTTAATCAATTTCTTAGTGATTGTAGGTGTTTTTTAGTGTTTTGCATTTTACCTGTGTGATTGCTGAAATAATGTATGCCACCTCAGTGTTAGGCATAGATCAGTTTATGAAATAGCTGTGTGAAAACATATGTACACTTCATCGTGGCTGGTAGTTTTACAATTTATGGCCCTTGTAAACTAAGCATCCAAATGGTATCTTGATATCCTTTATAACAATAAACCAAACATAGTTACAATTGATATTTTTCCTGGATTAATTTGTTCATTCCATGATCTATATCTCACTCTTATCCGTTCCATGTCAGAAACCTTTGTTCTACAAGATTTCTTTTCTTGCAGTATTGATCCTTATTGATCTTAACCTAGTACAATAGTGAATAATTAAATATTTTATCAAAGAAACAAGTATTTCCCTCTTTTCAATGTGACCTTCACCTGATGTTCAAATAGTCCCAGCGTTAGTGAGAAATCTTTTTGGTGCAAACTTGACCTCTGTTGTCCTACTTTGAAAATGCACTTGATTTCTAGCAAGAGCTTTTAGAAATGTAACAGTGCTGATTTGTTAGATAATGAAATCCAAATTGTTCTAGAAAAAGGTGCAATTATACAGCATGTAATACACAAATAAATTGACTTAATGTTACATTATAATGAAAACTGTGCAAAATCCTCTACACAAGCACAATAAAATAATAAAAAGTAATAGAACAGGTAATAGATGTAAAATAAATGCTAAAAAAGTAGTTCAAATCATTTTCATACCAGTCAAAAGATACTGAGGAGGGCGCATCCAATCACAATAAAACACCAGAATGAAACACTTCTAAATAGTAATATAAATTTTTGTGGACACTTCATGTCCCATGATGTGGAATTGACATATAGTTTGATTTTCTTTTTCCTAATGTAAGCCACAGTTTTACAGTCCTAGTGAAAACATTTTATTGCTGGGGATGTATTAGACATGGTTCATTTCCCTTCTCAGTATGGCTTTAATTTTCCACATCCATGGCTTGACACAGACCCAAACACCAGAAGATGGTTGTCTGCTATAAACTGTTTGGTTTTCTTTGATTGCTTTACAATTTAATCTATAGTTCATTCCATTAACCCTTTCCAATTTAATGCTGCCAAGTCTCCCAGCTCCTTAATATAAAGATAAACTTCCCCAAACATTTATGTTTATTCTGGTTTCTCATGCCAGAGAATTATATGCTGTGGGGGGAAAAAAAGATAGGAAATGTTTCTTTCCTAGTTAACTTTTTCCAGGCCCAGGGTAATTGCAAAATAATTGACATTTTACAATGGGGGGGGGGGGAGTGTCCCTTTTGCTTCATATTACTTTCAGCATTATTCATTCATTGGGTTTGGTTATATTCACACTGATCTGCTGAGCCAAGAAAGTGCCACTGTCGTTCTAACTTTCCCCTGAAATCCCTGCTCTTTCGGAGGGTGCGGGGTGGATGGCGGGTGGGGGGAAATCCTTTCCCGGCTGCAGTGTTGTCACATCCGATATCCTGTTCCTTCCGGCGGAGAAAGTGTATCTGGGAGGGTCACTGGATCAGCCTGTGCCTCGGGGCGGCTCGCCTCAAGTACAAAAGACTCGACTCAACTCACGTTAGTCTTCTAGGTGGCCTATCGGCGGTGACGGACTGCCAGCTCGGGCTGTGGGCGAGCAGTGATGACTGCCTTGAAATGCTAAGTGCTTAATTAAGGACCTTTCATATCAGTTATTGAGGCCTCCATCTCCCATAGCCCTGGGCATTGTACTTTACCAAGGGCTCCCTGGAGCCAGAGCCAACTTTATTGCAGTGACAAGTAGAGAAAAAGAGAGAGAGAAACAAGTGGTTTCAATCCTCTCACAGCATTCCCCAAATCTAAATACAATCCGACAGCTGACTAGTCATAGTTGGCCGACTCCTAAAAATATACTTTTTTCACGTTCATGAAAATACAGCAAACTTGTGTCTCACTCGCAGTGATGGGCCGCGGAGTTCTCCTATGAGAACAAGCTCATTGTCGGCAGCCACGGTAGCAACCACCTGCAAAAGCGTGCTATCCCCATGCTCACCGAAACAGCTACCCACTCACAGAAGTCACGTTTTTAAAAGATGCAAAGATGATTTTGTTTGATGCTTTTCCCCTCACCTGCACCCCTGTTTTCCATAGTACTGATATTATTTTTAAAGCCTATCTTAAATAGTGTATGATGGTGAAAAATCCTGCCTGCAGGTTATAATTATTTTGCCTTTTAAGAGTGGTATCTCTAAGTTAACTAACTACCTGTAAAGACTTCCATACAGCTCCATTGCCAAATATGTGTAAAGTTACTATGTCAGATAAGTAAGAAAAAGAAAGCTATAGCTGCTGGTAGTGTCTGGTATGTTGGTTAATAGTAAAATAATTGATTACTGACAGGTGAAATGCAATTGATTTCTTTTCAACATTACTGAAATATGATCAACAAATAAAAATTTTATATATTTAAGGTGTACAATGTGAAGTTTTGATATACATATACACTGGAATATGATTATCAAAATCAAGCCTAATAACATATCCATTGCCTTACATAGTTACCTTTTGTGTGTTTATGTGTGGTGAGAACACTTAAGATCTACTCTATTAGCAAATTTCAATTCTATAATACATTATCATGAACTATAGTCATCATACCCTACAATAGAGTTCCCGAACTTATCTATAATTTGAAATTTTGTACCCTTTGGCCAACATTTCCCCATTTCCTCCACCTTCTAGCCACTAGTAACCACCATTCTACTCTTTACTTATATGAGTTCAATCTTTTTAGATTCTACATGTAAGTGAGCATGAAAGCAGTATTTGTCTTTCTGTGTCTGGCTTATTTCACTTAGTATAATATCCTCCAGATTTATCCATATTGTTGCAAATGGCTGGATTTCCTTCCTTTTTTTAATGCCAAATAATATTCTTTATCTATTTTCTTTATTCATCTGTGGATGGACACTTAGGTCATTTCCATATTTTGGCTGTTTTGAATAATGCTGCAATAAACATGAGCATGAAATGCAATTAATTTTTTTAAAAAGTTCAGGAGGAAGAATATTGATTTGATTTCCTACACACCTGATGAGGTAAAAATACAAAGCCTTCATTTATACACACAAAAAATTAGACTACTGTTGATCAGCACATTTCATAGAATAAAATACAGGTATAAAATTAAAATAGCAGAACCATCAGCAAGTGATTTTGACTGTAACTTGAAAAGATCCTGGCAGGGAATGCATCTATAAAACAACGTTTTTGACATTACACTGCAGTATTGATGCATCATATCCAAATTTCTTGAACCAAAAGAACACCTAAAATGTTTAGAGACCACTTCCTCTTCTCCTATGTAGAGCCACATGAAAAGGTTTTTCATGGTGTCAGCATGGCTCCAAATCAAATGCTATCTCTTCTTAATACATCTGGGGTCCATTTACTAATTTCATTTCCTATCCCTTCATTGAGAAATTTTAATATAACTATATGTATATATTATTCTTCATACACATATATAAAGAAATGTATATTAATATCTAGAAAGTAATCATAGGTTTCTGTTACATTTTTTCAGACACAGTAAAGTAGGCTTGTAAATAATAGTTCATGAAATTCAGCCTCTGGAGACAGATGGAATTTTAATGTTAACACTGTCCATTGGTTCTAAATGATCAGGTTAATAGAAGTATTGGGATGGGGGTCATAACATTATCTCTTTATTTGTTTCAGGGATGACTACGAGAGGGCACTCTTGTGATTTACCATTTATGAATCAGAAGTAGATTTTAACTCTTAAGATGTCAGCCCTCGGTACTGTGCACACCCATCAGATTTCAATATTTTTACCTCAGGATACTGAGAACAACTATCCACTTTGGCAGCGACTTTTATGTAAACTTATCCCTCCACATTTAAACCTCACTCTATGCCCCTCTGTACATCTCAGTGTTGTTGGGATTAGTCATGACATTTTGGGTTCCAGAAATGACCTGTGCAAGTCAGAGCAATACTTTCTCCCAAACCAAATACTCACCCCACCCACATTTTTCCATAATAGAATTTAAATTGCTGAAGTAATGGCCTTGCATCTTAGCCCATAGAAATATCTAAAGCTTACCGTCTACAGAAAAAGGCAAGCAGGAAATTCATTCCAAGAAAGGAATTACAAAATATTAGAATACACATGTTTGCAGCAATTTACTTCTATAATAAAATCCTATAAATGATGTAGAATCTGTTCTTTAAAAAGGGCAGCCCACAGATACTGCTGCTTTGCTAGTAACAATGGGATGTCTTGAATTTGTAACTGAGGAATTGACGCTATCAACCTTCTAATTTAATACTGTCAAGCAGCACAGAGTATGTTGAAAGGCTATTGAGAGTATCAAAGAAAATAAAATGTGAAAATTCCTAAGACACACACAGTAAACTAATAAATATTACTTTCCCTTCCTCTTTCACTTCTAATAGAGAAAAGAAAATCCAAGTTCCAGTAAATTTGCTTCCACATATTAGCAAGATGAGTAGCTCTCTCAAGAAATTTTAGAAATATAGGTAGCGTATCTGAATTATACAGACCTTAAAGGGGATATTTTAGAATTCAAAAAATCCACACTTATTGTTACTTACAGCTGTTAAAATTCAGCAAATAATACTTCAATTTTTCTGCATTTCTTTGGTTAAGTTTAAGGGCATGGATATATGGGGCTGAGTAGTGAATAGTAGCTGGTTTCGCCATGACTTAGCTTTATAGCAAAGAGTAAAAATATTGGTCTTATTGTCCCAATAAAATGACAGTCTGATGAACAGAGACATCCACAGAGGGAAGACAATGTGATGATACACAGGAGGGAAGACAGCCATGTTTCTGGAGTGGTATGTCTGCAAGCCAAGGCATGAGAAGGGTTGCTGGCAAGCTCCAGAAGCTGGAAGAGTTGAGGAAGGATTCTCTCCTAGAGTTGTCAGAGTATGACCTTGCCAACCCCTTCATTTCTGACTGCTGATCTCTAGAATACTGAGACAATAAATTTTTGTTGTTTTAAGCCAAAAAACCAAAATGATAGTCTGGCTGGAGTGGAGCCTAGGCATGCAGATATTACCTTAGCCACTCATTTGAAATATTTTATCAAATACCTTCTTAAGTGCCAGACAAAATCAAACTTTTTCGGGGGGGTGGGAGTTAGGGATTGGTGTCATGGGGATACATATAGACGAGATTTGATTAGAGATACTAGGCAATTGGGCAGGAATAGGGTAGTGAAGAAGCAATTGAACTTTCTAAGAAAAAAGTGGATTTTATGACTTTAAAATTGGTTTCAAGAATCCAGCACCGTTTTTTTAGCATTGACATCTGACACCTGTATGCTTGCATCGGTCTTAGAAACATTCAGCATCTTCAGTTACCTATTTGTAAAATAAAGCTCACACCCCACAATCTGGCGTTAGAATTTATTTAGAACTAAAGAGTAATTGCAGCAAATGTTATATGAAAAATTTGATTCTTATCTCAAAGTCAAATGGAATTAAGTCAGAAATATTTATATGATTTTAAAACACTGAATTATTATATCAAGAATAAACACAAAATTAATAAAATAAAATAATTCATAAAATCTAAATCATACTGACTTTTTTTTCCCATTTTCAATTCATTTGTATCTCTATTTACAGAATGACAGCTGGCTTTTTCATATAAAAATATACAAATACTAAATATAACTATGATTATTTTTTAGATATCATTTTACTTATCTATAAAATATTTTACTCTTAAGTTAAATTGTTTGTGCAGAATTTAACCTGGCTCTCTAAAATCATCTGGGTCTATCTGTTCAAAAGAAAACACAATACTTTGAATCATTCATTTGCATTTAATGAGCTTTTGCAATCACCTAAAGAGAAACCAAAAAATGTCAAATACTTTTAATTCTACTCATAAAACTTAATTTGGCTGATAATTTTCTGACATGTTGTAATAAATAGAAAAAGGAGGGACATTTTTAGTTGTTTCTGTGGTTTGGTTTGTAACGAAATGTTGAACATATTAAATTAAACAAAGTAGAAAACAGATGGAGTAGTACTTTTGAATAAGATCAAATTCTGGTGGATAAACAGAATTCTGGGATACACTTTAATTCTGGAAGAAAGAGAGCAAGAGAGAGAGAGAGAGAGATCACTAAAAAGATTATTGATAATTCAAAGACCCTGCATCTGCACTCACCCCTCAGTGTGATACTGACAATTATTAACTACAAAACTGTGGTCACAGCATAAGGGTAAATAAGCTATCACCAAGGAGCCGAGTGGTGGGGTGGCGCTCCACCGGAATGTATTTTCCTGCAGCAGGCTCTACCTGACGACAGCTACAATCAAGAGTGGCTGCAGGCAGCTGCTTTGCTCCAGGCCACATTCAATTATGTCGGACTGCATTAGTCCCTGGCGAAGCTGTCACCTTCTAGCCTGTGAAGTGATAGCGTAAAGAGGCTCCTGAAGTCTCTCCAGTCCCTTGCTTCAGGTTTCAGGGGGGAGGAAGGGAAACAATGTGGGGGGAGGGAAAAAAAAAAGAAGACCATTAGTACTCTGACTGCTTGCAGCATTCATTTTGCTCTCAGAGTAGAAAAAAAAAAAAAAATAGCTTAGGTGAGCTGGATTCAAGAAGTTGTCTGGCGTTGAATAATTGCAGAGTTATTTTTTTCCCTCCAACAAGTCGCTCTGTTTCAGGAGATAGTGCCAGGAGAGTGTCCTATTTTCAGGATTTGAGATTCACTGTGGCTCACCCTTCTCAAGAGATAGTGTTGCATTCAAATATATTTTATAATATATGAGAATCTCCAAGGAATTCTCTAGCAGTCAAGATATTTTACAAGGTCTGATCTGCGAGTGTGGAATATTTTATTTCTTTCCTAAGCTTTCCGGAACTTTTAGGTTGGATGGGTTTTGAGATTTCTTTCCTAAGGGGCCGCTTGACATATGAAGCCAAAGAGAAACAAGCTCAGGTTATTCTGGGAAGTTATTTGGGGACATAATGTATTTTGATGATCAACCCTGCCCAAAACAGCATGTTACCTTTACTATACCACAACCAGTGTCTAAAGGATGGTTGAGATAAGAGAATTTCAAGGTTAAGTCGGTATTTTCACTTACAGGTGGAGCATATAAATTCTCAAATGGAGTTGAGTGGGGTTATAGCAACTCATTATATTTCTTTAAAGTGTTTCATTAAGGACCTCTATACTTGCAGTCCCCAACCCTGGGGCCAGGCTGTGTGGTAGGATGTGGGCCATGCAGCCAGAGGTGGGCAGCGGGCAAGCCAGCGAGGCTTCACCTATTCGTGCGGCTGTTCCCCAAGCTAGCATTTCCGCGTGGGCTCTGCCTCCTATCAGATCAGCAGAGGCATTGAATTCTCATAGGAGCACGAACCCTACTGTGGACTGGAGGGATCTAGGTTGCCAGCTCCTTGTAAAAGTCTGGTGTCTGATGATCTGGGGTGGAGCTGGGCAGTGGTGCTGGCTCTGGGGAGCGGCTGCAAGTGCAGGTTGCCATTGGCAGGGAGGTTTGACTGCATATTGGATGTGGTGCGCTTGGATCATCCTGGGACCACCACCACCTACCTCCCATCCCCCATCCATGGAATGATTGTCTTCCATGAAGCTGCTTCTTGTTGCCAAAAAGGTTGGGGACCACTGCTCTATACAATGAAATTAGCAGAGATGGGAGTTGTTCGCTGAAGGCACCAGATAAATTCCAGGCAACACGGAATTAAGATGTGATGCTTATTCTCAAGAAAACATCCAGTTGGAGGAAAAACATAACGTGTAAAACACTAAAGATCAATTCTAGAACATATACGACAATCCCCTATGACTTATTGTGTGATACTGGAGAAGTTACTTA
>RJWJ010044267.1:0-12243 GCA_004363605.1 Indri indri | reverse complement strand
GAGGCGGGTGGATCATTTGAGCTCAGGAGTTCGAGACCAGCCTGAACAAGAGTGAGACCCCGGCTCTACTAAAAAACTAGAAAGAAATTAGCTGGACAACTAAAAATATATAGAAAAAATTAGCCGGGCATGGTGGCACATGCCTATAGTCCCAGCTACTCAGGAGGCTGAGGCAGGAGGATCGCTTGAGCCCAGGAGTTTGAGGTTGCCGTGAGCTAGGATGACGCCAGAGCACTCTAGCCTGGGCAACACAGTGAGACTCTGTCTCAAAAAAAAAAAAAGAGAGAGAGAAAAAAGAAGTAACAGAATGACATTCAGAAAATCCCCCAAAATTTTGAGATTAAATGGCACACTTCTAAATAAATAATGTGTCAAAGAGATCACAAGGTAAATTAGAAACTATTTTGTACTGAAAGATGATGAAAACATAATGTGTGACAATTGTGGGGTTGCTGCTAAAGTGATGCTTAGAGGGAAATTTGTACTTTTAAATGCTTGTATTAGAACAGAGGAGAGTTTTTAAGTTTCCACCTTAGAAAGGTAGAAAAAGAAGAGTTAATTAAACCCCAAGTAGGTAGGAAGAAGGAAATAATAAAGATGAGTACAAATAATTGAAATGAAAGACAAGCAAAGAAGCAAACCAACTAAAAGCTGGTTCTTTGACTAAATGGAGTAAAATCTAGCTAGACTCATTAAGACTAAAAGAGTCTCAATGAGTCTTTAGTCTTAATAAGAGTCTTTAGTCATTAAGACTAAAAGAGCCAGTGTCAGGAATGAAAGACAGTACATCCTTACCAAATCCTTCAAACACTAAAATATAATAAGAGATTATGAATAACTTTACACCAATAAATTTGACAACTTAGATGAAATGGCAAATTTATTGAACGAGTGGGAGTATCCCTGAAATACAATCAATAGAAATATGAATGGAAAAGCTATGTGCCCACAGGGACAAAGAGAGAAGTAGAGGACACATAGAAACGGAGGGGGATGATAACGGCTTGGGCAGGCTGAAGGAGATCAGAGCGGCACATGCTAATGAAGGGTCTGAGGTGGGGAGGCCAGGGAAGTCATCACTCTTGACTTAGATTGCTGCAGCCAGACACCCCCAGCCCCCCGCCCTGGGCAGCAGAAACTGCCAGTGGACATAAGGAGCCTTAGTAAACTTGGTCAAGGAGAACCAGGAGAGAGTGACTGCCAGCAGGGCAGCCCCCTCCATTCCTCACCTTCCCCCATGCACCCCAGAAAGAGGAGGCCTTGCCACTGTGTCACTGCACAGGCCCCTGGGCTGTCCGTGCAATAGGAATTAGCCAGAGGCCCAAAGGGAGTCACAGGCAAGTCACTGGGCTCAGGTTCGAACACAAGGGAGACAGTGCCGGTTAAGAACAACCAGACTGGCCATCTGAACAGAGCACTGGGGAACTTTTAAAGGGTAGAGAGAAAGTTCAACACAAGGACTGAAATCACAGCATGTAGAGGCAGAGTTTTGTTGGCAGCTGCCCTTCTGGCGGTCATGGTACTTCATACATGGCATGTGTTATTACCATGTTAAATCTCCACCCTTGGGCGTGATTTCTAGCATTAAAATGAGGAAAAAGGTCTATGAGCAGTCAACTTTGGGCCTCATCTTGGCAGCACCCAGTTTGTGCTGGCTTTGACTGGGACTGGCAGACCCCTGCTCCAATGGTTGCCATGTCCTGTTAAAGAAAGCAGGACTGGCGGTGGGCACACCTGTAATCCCCACACTCTGGGAGGCTGAGTCAGGAGGATCACTTGAGCCCAGGAGTTGGAGGCTGCAGTGAGCTTTGATGATGCCACTGCACTCCAGAGTGAGACCCTGTCTCAAAAAAAAAAAAAAAAGAAAAAGCAGAACTGCCTTCTATTGAAGCTGGGTGTTAATCATTTTCAAAGCTTTCGTTCGGTATTGTAAGCAGACCTATGCTTTCGCTTAAGACAGGTAGGCAGCCAAAGTCCACCTCCTACACTATCTCAGTTCTGCCCCTGAGAATGTGGCCGATAGGCAGAATTATACAAATTATACAAACATCAGCAAAAAAGAATTCTTCAGAGTGAACTTCATTATTAAATCAGTTTTCTACACGGCAACATTAAACCATTTCCAACTTTTTCTATTTCCCTTTGTCATTTTACTGCAATTATTTTCACTTGGATTTGCTCTTTCCCATTTACACTTTTCCGTGGACCTTTGATTCACTGTTGTTGTTTTTTTTAATCCGCTATCATGCATTTTCTCTTGGGACCACTATTTCTACCAAGTCCAGCTTTCTGTGTCCAAATATCCTTGCAGGTATAAATTTTGTCAAGATGATCTTATTTTCCCATCAATTGTTAGTCAATAATAAATTTTGTTGCATGCAGTTGTAACCTTCAGCTTTGGACCTTGTATTTACTCGTATTTAATTTTTAGCCAATCCATTCGGGAGTCATGGGCGGTTCTGGGAGGCACATCCAGGAGACCCAGAGTCGGGGGAGTGGACCTGCAGGTAGCCGTGGCTGTGGGAGCTAATGCACACTGTGGCCTGGGTCTGGATGTTCCAAGTGGGGCTGACTGTGAGCCTCGTGTGGACCTAGCATCGGTTCCGAGGTACCTGGCCATGGAGGGGAGGGCCCTTACTCCAATGCTCCTCCCTAAGCCAGCCCAGGTGAGGTGGGGGGGCAGGCCTGCAGGGATGGGGGAAGGGAACAGGCTCAGGCTGGGCCTAGGACACAGAGACAAACAGGACTGGGGGCCTCCAGCACTTGACCCAACCATTGGATACCAGGCTCTGCTGGACCTCACTCATGTTCCTGCCTGTCGTCCCTTTTGCCATGGTGAGCGCCATCAGCTCTGTGCTTCTGATCAAGGGACAAGTTACTCAGGATGGAGCTGGGGCATTTCCTCCCACTAGGCCTCCAGGGGTCCTTTTGTCTGACCACTGGTCAGCATCTGGCTGCCCCATCGGTCTCAGACTCCTGCCCCAGGCTGAGCTCTAGGGACAGGATCTCTGACAAATATGAACCCACACCCAACTCCACTTGTGGGCAGGTGGACGGGTTGTGAGGCACTGGTCACAGATGGCCAAGAACGCTTTGCCCCTTGCCCCAGGGCACGTGGCAGGGATCGGGAGAGGACTCTAAAATAGGCAGCAAGCACAGGGAAGCAGGGAGAGCCCTCAAAGGTCCCAGTCACAGCCCCAACGCTTCCACGGGGCCTAGGACAAGTTGCTCTGTGCCTCGATTTCTCCATCTGTGAAGTGGAAGCAGAGACTGCTAGGAGAGCTCTGCCCAGGGTCAGGCACACAGTCCAGCCCCACTGGCTACTTTTACAGGAGGGGAGCTCACTCCAAGTCTTTGGTGACAAGGAGGGAAGGACAGTCAAGGCAGCAGGAACAGCAAGCCAGGGCCATAGAGGGTGTCCCACAGGAAGGCTGAGAGCAGTGAGCAGTTTCCCAGGGAGAGGCCAAGAGCGACACAGCTGCAGCCTTCAGGGTCCAGGCAGGTGCCAGCATGGTGAGCTGGCTGGGTAGCCCCTGAGCAAACAGCGTTCACCCTCCTCTGGTGCCTTGCCAGCTGGGGGGGGGGGGGCAGGCGGTAAGTGACCCCTGAGATCCTCCCCAGCTTGAGGCTAAGGGAGGTGTGGTTTTTGGCCCCAGATGGACAAAGACCACCACCCCATTCAGAGAGGGAAAGGGAAGCCCTCAAGGGTGGAAGAAATGTCACAGGTAACACCTGGCTTTGAATCCCGAAGCCTCGGAGGTGAGTTCTGTCTCCTGTGAACACCAGGGGCACCCCTTCCTAACACAATGAGAGAAAGGGCTGGGGGCGCAGTCCTGGGGAGGCACCTCGGCCCACCTCCAGGCCAGACGTCCTTCCCTTCCCCAGGAGGACTCACTCTGTGCTCTGAGGTCAGCCGTGCAGGGCAAGGCCCAGCAGGCAAAGGGCAAGGTCCCCTCCTGCCTCTAATCCTCTCGGGGCAGAGGCCAAGCCTGGCAGCTGGCGGCCAGGACTCAGGTAGGGGGCAGAGGTTGAAGTGCTGGTCTGGGCAGAGGCCTGAGGGAGTGAATGGGTCAGCCGGGCTGAGGCCAGTGCAAGGATGGGGCTGGGGCTGAGCATGGATAGGGGGTCTGGGGAGGGCCAGAGTGGGCCAGAGCCGAGCTGTGCCATGGCCTGGGACAGCACAGGGTCCAAGACTGAGGGGGACCAGACTGGCCCATGTGGGCAGGCCTCCACCTCTTGCCGCCTCAGTTTCCCAATCTGTCAAATGAGGACAGTGAGGCCAGGCGAACCCTGAGGGCGGCAGGTGGAGAGTGCCAGCATGAGGCCCTGAGGAGGAGCTGGAAAGCCCCTGCAAATGAGCCCCCACTGCAGGGGTGCAGGGTGATGTGTTCCCGGGATTCTACTTGGTCTTTTCTCAATTTTCTGTAAGAAGTTAGGCACCACTTTCATGTTAAAAGCCCATATTTTAAGGCCAACATTCAGATGCTGTTTTAGGAATTTATAAATCAAAAACGTCTTTAAGAGTTTAATGCTAACAGATTCTGCATTGTCTGCAGTTTGTATCATTTTATTTTTACTTACAAATTACATTTTTACAAGGTGGAAAAAGCCTCATTTGTGTTCCCAATTTTAAGAGGCCCTGCCACAGCTTTCAGGCAGATTAGCTAATTAGAGTAGGTCCAGCAATGACAGTGAGTCACCAGCGTTCTAAAACCAACCCACTGAGACCGTTTCCAACACGACCTTCTACAAATGTGGTTTCCTAAACCATGTCCCTCACGAAGTACAAGTCAAGGATCCTCAAGTCTGCCCATATCCCAGCAATGGGGACAAACCGAAGCAGAACTGAACTCTATGATGACAGGACACAAAGTTTATACCTATAGGTGTAGGTATAAGCCGTGAGTCAAAGGACCAGAGGTAACCTCCGACCTAACAGGGGCCTGAGCCGGCACCGCAAGAAGCCTCACTCCCATTTGCTAGTCAAGATTGAGTCAAAGATAGTCTACGGCAAAAAGAGAGACGGCCAAATCCGTAATGGATCCCGTATCCCCTCCAGCCACCGGGCAAACCGGGAAGGGAAGCGGCCAGCCTGGTGCGGACCCCCGGCTGAGCAGAGGAGGTGCGGCACCTACACGGGCTAATCGCATAACATCCAAATGGACTCGACACTTCCCAGTAACCCTAATTCCTGTGGGGACCTCAGAAGAAGGGCTGAAGAAATCTCCAGATGCTTGGAGGAAAGCAAGCGTTCCTGAAGAGAAGCCCCAGGGAAGCGCTCCACCCTGATAACCACAGGGGTCACACGGACCGGTGGGGAGGGGCTTGCTCGAGGCTGGAGGGGGACGGTGAAGCCTCTCCTCATATGGGGGGTAAGGCGAAGGGCACTAAGTCCCCAGCACGTGGAGAGTTGGTGCCGCTCAGGCTGCTGCTCAAGGCTGTTAGATTCAGAACCAAGTCCGGAGTATTCCGAAGCAAAAGTCCGGCGGTCTCAGGCCCTACCCCGGGGGGCGCATCCTAAGAGGGAGGGAGTTGTGGGGAGCAGAGGGGCGTTGTCCAAGCAACGGGGTGGGGCTGGGGGAGGGCGACTAAGTTCTGTCGCCATAGAGACTGTGCGCGCAGAGCATCAACATTACTAATGTTGGGTGCACCCCGACGGAGCCCACGAGTAAAGGTTGGCGATGCTGCCCTGACTCCCAAGATCCTATACCCCTGATTCTGCCTCTCCCAAACCTCCTTACCCTAAGACGCGTCCCATCCCTGGACCTGGAGTATTTGGGCTGGGGAAGAGGAGGGACTAAGCTGGGGCGGCGGGAGGGGTCGTTGCCCTCATGAGTCCTGGTGCCCCAGGCCCCAATCCATGGCGCCCAAGAAGAAACGCGGGGCGAGCACGGGGCGCCGCGAGGGTGCCGAGCCGCAACTGTCGGAGCGCGCGCAGTACCTGCAGCGCGAATACACGACGCTCTCGGAGCAGCTGGACGCCTGCGAGGACCGCGTGGACCAGGTGCTGCAGGAGAACGCCTTCCTGGACCGCGAGGCACAGTGCTTGCGCGAGGAGAACCGGCTCTACGCCAGCTATATGAGCACGCGCGCCCAGCGCTGCGCCAACGCCATCATCCGGCTAGACGAGCAGAACCGCGTGGACCTGGCGCAGATTCACTGGCAGCGTGCGGAGCTGGCGTCGCTCTACCACGGGCGCGAGGATGGGGTGCGCGCCCAGCTGCGGGAGATGGAGGCGCGCGCGGCGCAGATGGCGCAGCAGGTGCAGGAGCTGCAGCCCTTCAAGGCCAGTGCGCGCTCCCGTGGACAGGGTGGGACGGGGCGGGCGGCCGGGCCCAGGGGGTGGTGCCGAGTCCTGCGCTGACCCGCGCCCCCCGCCCGCGCAGGAGTTGCAGCTGGAACAGCTGGCACGGATCCGGGCGCTGGAACGCGAGCTGCTGCACATGCGCGTGGAGCACACGCAGCTGCTCCATCGTTTGAAGCGGCGCTTCCTGGAGGACAAGGCGGCTTTCGAGCGCGAGGCGCGTCAGCGTGTGCAGTCCCTGGCGCGGCGCGCGGAGCGGGAGTCGGCGCGCGCGCTCGTCGCGCACACTCAGGCCATCAAGGTGGACAACAGACGCCTGCGGCAGGAGCTGCTACGACTGCTTCGCCGGGCCCAGCTGCTGCACCACACGCGGCACCAGCTGTTGGAACAGCGGGAACAGCTGCGGCGCGAGCACGAGGACACGCGGGATTTGGTGCGCGTGCACGGCTGGCTGCGCAGGGGCCCAGGTGGCCCGCTGCTCTGGCAGCCGCCGGACTCTCCCAAGCCCGCCTCACGCCCCGGTTCGTTAGCTGCCCCCGTAGGCTCAGCGCACGCTCAGGCCGGATCTGTGGTCCCGTCGCGCGCGGCTTCCCCGGCCCAGTCTGTGGTCCAGTCCCACGAGGCCTCCCGGGCCCCATCTGTGGTCAGGTCGCGCACAGCCTCTCGGGTCCCATCTGTGATTACTTCGCGCGTGGCCTCCAGGGACTCATCTATGGTCTTGTCGCGTATGCCCTCCCAGGTCCCATCCTTGATCCCATCGCATGTGGGCTCCAGGGTGCCATCGCTGGCCACTTCGAAGAAGGGCTCCCGGATCCCATCCCTGACCCCATCGCGTGCAAGCTCCCGGACCCTGTGGGTGGGGCGGCCAGGCGAGGGCTCTAGGATGTCTTCTCAGTCCTCATTGCGTGTGGCCTCGCAGGACACCCTCCCCTCCGCGAAGTCTGTCCCCAAGACTCCCTCGGGTCTTTCCCGTGATCGGGTTCTTACTCCACAGTCAGAGGAAGGCGTGAACACTGACACTGCCGCAGAAGCCTCCTTGGGGAGAGCCTGAAACTACAGTGAGGAGGGCCAAGGAGGCTCTGGAGTGGGCGAGGCTGGTGCGCAAGAGGCTTACTAGGTGGCTGCAATTGTTAATAAAGATGTGACCTAGCTTGTCCGGTCTGCAGGGGCCCCTCATTCATGTTTCCAGTTAGCAAGAAGGGAGCTTGCTGCCTCCTTTCCCCGTGTGTCCTCTGGGACTCTCAGTGCTGCCACGACAGCAGCCCCTAGCCTGAGCCCGCAGGGTTAGGGGACGCTGGCAACTCTGGTGGCCTGTCCTTGAGGAACTGAAGTTTGGCAGTAGAGACAGGTGGCACAGGAGGAGCTGCTGTGCCCCACAGGCCAGGTGGCACACATCGGTTTTGTTCTCGGTGCCTCAGGGAGGCTTTACGTTTAAACTACTGGGTGTTTTGGGGTAATTTTTATATTTGCGTTTCCAACTTAGGAAAAGTTGCAGCAATAACACAGGGAACTCCCATGTGCTGCTTATCCAGATGCACCGACAGCTTACATTTCACCCTGTGTGTTTTGTCTGTGTACATGTGCATTATTCTTCTAGGCCCTTTGAGACTGATTAGGTTGGAGCTATTGTGCCCCTTACCCCCTACTTCAGCGTGTATTTCCTGATCAAAAGGACAGTTTCCTTTGTCACCACAGTACCATGACCAAAATCAGGAAATTTACTATGGGGAAAGTATTCTTATCACAGCTCTCAGGCCACTGTGCAGAGGACCAGATGGAAAGCCGAGAGGGCCAGGGCTGTGGCCCAGTGGGGCTGCTGCTGGAGCATTTGTTTGAGGTCAATGGCAATGCCCACTTCAGAAGCGGGGCTTGCTGCTCTGGAATGAGCAGGAGGGCACCTTATCCCTCTCACAGCAGCAGCTCAATGCAGCTGAGCTATGTGGCAGCCCCGAACGGCCTGTACTGTGTCCCAGTCCCAAGGCAGCCCGGGGCCAATGGCCCAGAAGCTGGTGGCTAGAGCTCTTATTTTGTCCCCATGTGTTCCCTGGTAGAGTCACAGCTGTCAGACCAGCTGACCCTGCCAGCGATGTAGTGGGCATGTCAGTGGTGATGCACCCCAGGGGCGGCAGGGGCCTTGAGGTGGAGGACATGGACCTAGACACAGTCCCTGGCCCTGAGATGGCAGCCTTCATCACACACCTGGCAATGGAGCAGGCCCAGAAGGCCAAGGACTTCCAGGAGCAGAAGTCCTTTTTTTCGCCATATACTGGATGTACATCGTTCCTGGCATCCTCTTCCTCATGATGTCAGGAACGCTGGACACCAGGGCCTGGGGCAGAGATGGTGGTGGGGCCAGTGGCCAGTGAGGGGTGGGGGCTGGTCAGCACCTTTGTCCTCTGTCACCCAGAGACCTGCCTTCCTGCTAGAGTCCCTCATGTTCTTGGCCATCCCAAGAAGGATTTGCCAGCCACTCCCATCTCGCCATCGCATGAAGGTAAGACGCCCTCTTCAGGCCTGGCAGGCTGCCCAGGCAAGCCCCTTGTTCTCTCTAGGGCTCTGCCATCCTGTTGGCAGAGGAGTGGCTGGATTTGGGGCCCGTCCACACAGACGCCTGAGTCAGCTGCACAGCTGCCTCCCCCACGGCCTGGCTGCAGCCCCAGAGGCTTCCTTTTGCCCACAGAATAGAGTCCCAGCTCCTGCGCCTTTCGGCCAACTCCTACTTCATGCAGTTTGGGAACTTGCCAAGTTTTCTCCATCCTCCGTGCCTTTGTTGGAGATGCGCTCACCCCCCTGTCCCTGGGCTCCCATGCGCCCCCCTCATCTAACACTGGGCTGGGCCTGGGCTGGGACACAGCCTCCCTGCTTTCTCCCCTTGAGGGCCCTCGGGGCCCCCTCAGGGGCACTGGGCTGGCCAGGGGCACCATGGCTGTATTCCTCCCAGCCCTGCCCCACGGGGTCGCCCTCTGACCTTTTGTCTGCCCAGTGCAGCTAATCCTCATCTTCAGGCTGCCAGGCCCCCCGCAGGCCTCCGGGCTTGAAGGAAAATGGTTAAGGTGAAAAAGAAACAAAACCAGGGCCAGATGCTGTAGACAGAACACCTTCTCCGTCTCCATGGCCTGAGTGTCTCACCTGGGATGGGCCTAGGAGGGGCACCAGGCCTTTCCTATTCATCAACCCTTTAAGTCTATTTAAAAAGATTCACGGCAGGGCGCGGTGGCTCACGCCTTTAATCCTAGCTCTCTGGGAGGCCGAGGCGGGCGGATTGTTTGAGCTCAGGAGTTCGAAAACAGCCTGAGCAAGAGCGAGATCCCGTCTCTACCAAAAATAGAAAGAAATTAATTGAACAACTAAAAATATATATAGAAAAAATTAGCCGGGCATGGTGGCGCATGCCTGTAGTCCCAGCTACTCGGGAGGCTGAGGCAGGAGGATCGCTTGAGCCCAGGAGTTTGAGGTTGCTGTGAGCTAGGCTGACGCCACGGCACTCTAGCCCAGGCAACACAGTGAGACTCTGTCTGAAAAAAAAAAAAAAAAAAGATTCACAATATATTGAAATGTGGGAACATTTTGAAACTTTACAGCTTCCAGCGGCCAATTGCAGCTGTTGTTTTGCCTACAAGACTGTTGATGATGTGCACGGTTTGAGACTGGCTGTTGGTTTAATGTTATTCAGACCCAAGAAACTGGCT
Source organism: Indri indri (assembly GCA_004363605.1). Classification (NCBI taxonomy): domain Eukaryota; kingdom Metazoa; phylum Chordata; class Mammalia; order Primates; family Indriidae; genus Indri; species Indri indri. The sequence continues at coordinate 2,250 of RJWJ010044267.1, read as the reverse complement.
ATCCTCATTGTGCTCATTGCTGTAAACGCTCAGCTGTGTCATATGGTATGTTATTATTAAAACTGTTCCCCAAATGTTAAAACACTCCATCACAGCTCTCACTGACATGGTGTCGCTTGCCCCGACAGTGTCCTTTGTAGCTGGCCCCCTCCGGGGTCGTGCATGGCATTTAGCTGTCCTGTCTCAATGTGCACAGGCCTGTGATTAAAACGTCCCCAGTGGAGGTCTGGCCTCGGGGCAAGAACTTCGATGGGGAGGGGGACAGCTGGGCGCTGGGGAAAATAAAGGGAGCTCACCCCATTGGGCCAGCTGGAAAGTTAGTTCTTTTTGAATGAAGATCCAGACGTTAAAGAGAAGTAAAAACACCTATTAGAATGAATAAACTCCAGAATACCGACAACAAGAAATGCTGGCAAGGATGTAGATCCATGGGAGCTCTCACTCATTGCTGGTGGGAATACAAAATGGTACAGCCACTTTGGAAGACAGTTTGGCCGTTTCTTAACAAAACTAAATGCCTTTACCATAGATCCACAATAGTGCTCCTCTGTATTTACCCAAAGGAGTTGAAAACTTAGTTCCAGACAAAAACCCACACTTGGGTGTTTATAGCAGATTTATTCGTAATTGCCAAAACTTAAGCAACTTTGATGTCCTTTGATCAGCGAATGGAGAAACTCTGGGACATCCAGACAATATTATTCAGCAAAAAAGAAATGAGCTATGAAGACATGAAAACACATGGAGGAACCTTAAATGCATATTACTGAGAGAATCCAATCTGAAAAGTCCACATACTGTAGGATTCCCACTATATGACCTTCTGGAAGAGGCAAAACTGCGGAGACAGTAAAAGGATCCATGGTTGCCAGGGGTTGAAGAGGGGAGGGATGAACAGGCAGAGCACAGAGCACGTTGAGGGCAGTGAATCAACTCTGTATGATGCTGCAGTGGTGGAAACTTGTCATTATATGCACGTCCAAACCACAGGATTTACACCACCAAGAGTGAATCCTAGTGTAAACTGGAGTGTAGTTAAAAGCAACGTATGAACATTGCTCATCAGTCGTAGCAGAGGGCCCACACTAAGGGGAGATTCCTAACAGGAGAAACCGTGTGGAGGGGCACATGGTAACTCTGCACTTCATGATCAATTTTTCAGTAAACCTAAAACTGCATAAAAATAAGTCTACTCACTTTTTTTTTAAAAGTAAAGACAGGAAAGTATTGGAAGCAAATGTGGAAATAATCTTGAGGAGTAGAAAGCATTTTTTAACAAGAAAACCCAGAGACATAAAAGAAAAGATTTTCTGTGAAGGCAGAAAAATTAACAAGAAAAATGTTATGGTAAACTATACCATAAACTGAAAGACAAATGATAATCTTGGCAGAAATATTTACAACAAATAAAATAGACGAAGGATAACTCTCTTTTAAAGGAGCTATAAAAAAGCAATAAGACCCAACAACTCAACAGACAAAATAGGCAAAAGACTTGAACACTGAAGAAGAAACACAAAGGTTAATGCATACCTGAAAAGACCAATGCCACCCCAGGAATCGGGGCAGTGCAAGTTAAAGCAATGCCACAGTGAGAAAGGTCTTTACCCAGAGTAAGCTGCTTCAGAAGGGCATCGTTTTTATCGCAAAGCCTGAGCTGTCTGCTTCTATTAAATCTTCTATTACAACACCATGCTCTTTAACTCAGTTGTTGTGGGTTGAAATGTGTCCCCTAAAAAGATATATTTAAGCCCTAACCGCCAATACTTTGGAATGTGACTCTATTTGGAGATAGGGCTGTTGAAAATGCGATCAGTTGGGGTCATTAGTGTAGGCCCTAAATCAATATAACTGGGGTCATTATAAGAAGACAGTCATGTGACGACAGAGACACAGGAAGAAGGCCTTGTGACAACAGATGCAGAGATTGGAGCAATGCACCTACTAGCCAAGGAGTGCCAGCAAACAGCAAAAACTGCAAGAAGTGAAAAAGGATCCTTCCCCCACGGGTTTCAGAGGAGCGTGTCCCTGCTGGTGCCTTCATTTTGGACATCACGTCCCTAGAACTGTAGGAGAATCAGTTTCTGTTGTTTTAAGCCACCTGGTTCTTGGTACTTTGGTACTTATGGCAGCCCCAGGAGACTGGTACCAGGCACGTGTGCACACAGGTATAAGAACAAGGATGTTCACCGTGGCATGATTTGGGATCCCAAAACACCTGGGATCACAGGACACGTGTCGTGGAACACC
>RJWJ010044266.1:0-12260 GCA_004363605.1 Indri indri | reverse complement strand
CCAGAGATGGGAAGGGTGTTGTTCCTTTTCCCATGACTACTCTGGTGGGATCACATTTCACAACATTAGTCAATATTCTGTTTCCTACCTGGCATGGTACAGCTGCTGACCTCTCCCCAATCACAGCAAACGGGGCCAGCCCACCATAGGCGGCAAAGGGCTGGGCTCTACAATACCAGGCTCAAAGAAGTCTTGAATGCGGACGTGTTTAGGGAGAGCTACTTTTACACTCCTGTGGTCTAGACCAACGGTTCTCACCGAGGGGCACTTTTGCCCCCGGGGGTATTTGGCAATGTCTGGTGACATTTTCGGTTGTGACAGCTGGGGGAGGGGAGGTGCTACGAGCACTTGGTAGGTAGAGACAGAGATACTGCTAAATGTCCTACAGTGCACGGGACAACCCCCCATGGCCAAGAATTATCTGGCCCCAAATGTCAATAATGCCAAGGCTGAGGAAACCTGTTCTAGAAAAGAGACATGAAAGGTGAAAAGAAGGAAAGTTTAGGATAGAAGAGATGGAGAGAGCGGAAGAGAAAAAGATGCACTGGGAAGCGTGGGCAGACTCACGTACCTGCCGTAGGGGGACCACTTTAAGAGAAAGAATATATTCTCTCCCCAGGAAATAGACTTTGCTTTATTCAGAGTCTACTTCTGATGGGAGAGGGCTTCTGTCTTGATGAAGTATTAATGAACAACAAATCTTCCTTTACAAAGTTATTTGTCCGATGGGATGGAAAGAACATTCCACAGACTAGCTTCTGGCTCCAAACATTTCAAATCTTGCTTTGCTCCCACTGTCCCTGTACTTTCTCTGCTGAGAGTTGTAGTACGTGTTCATATGGCAACACAACTCTGGCCCTGCACCTTGTTGTACAAAATCAAGACACTGGGTGATTGGTACAGTGGGCATTAGGATTCTTCTTGGAGCAGCTAGCAACAGCTTTAGTATATACAGGAGTGATTGCACACCATGTAAATACATCCCACTAAACTCAGACTGTATTCCCAACTCGGCTCACCTTTAACTATACCCCCAAATGCTCATGGCCACCCCTGTGTCACCAGATATGAGAGGAGGTACAATGGAGGAGATGTCAGACTATAAATAGTGGCCCAAACCAATCAAGATGAAAATATTTGACTTTTGAAAATTTTGAAATAACAAATGACTGCATAAAAATATTGCTGGATTCCTCCTAGGAATGTGGAAGTGGGCTGTGAAGGTAGAGGGCATTTAAGCTTAGACTTCATTAGCTTCACAGTGAAGACGACTTGGTAGGTAGCCTTTGTGTATCCCACTCTCTGCCCTTCGTGGTCCTAGGTGATGGAAAAGACTATTCATGGATAAGGGAGGGTGGCCGGTTATTTCTCGGCTTTGAACTTAGGAGCCCTGGTAGTGTGGAACATGTAGGCATAGTCTAAGCCCCAGATCCCTTCTTGGATTTGCATATTTGTCACAGGCAAAAGAATAAGGTTCTCAACATTTCTCTCAGTCCTGAGTTGAGGGATATGAAGGGCACAGGAGAGTAGAATCTGTCGAGATTGTCGGAGACCACCGTGTTGGCCCCCGGGCCATGCAGCAGGGGCACTCAGGGTGGATACAGCCAGAGGCCAATGGAGAGAATGGACAGTGCCCCAGACCCTCTTGGCAGAGGGTCTTTCTTGGTAAGGACCATGGAACTAATCTTCCTCAGGAGAACTTACTGGCTTCCCATGGCTGGGGCCAGCTCTCTGGACAGCAGTGAGAATACAGGCAGAGAGGCCACAGGCAGCACACCAACCAGCAAGGGACCAGCTCACGAGACATCCAGAGGGAATGCTCCTTCTCAGCCCCATCAGAGCCACGCCAGCTACAAAGGTGATCTCTCCACCGTTGCCCTCAGCCGTGGCTGGCAAGGCAACTCTGTGCCCCAGGAAGATAGAGGTGGTTGGAAAAAATGAAAGTATAGAGAGACATGGCATTGCAATAATTTTTAAATCACGCTGAGAGTTAATGATCCCAGATTTAATTTTAAAAATCACATTGAAATGTAAAATCTCTGAATGGATTATATTATTTTACTTGCTCCAGGGCACATTGGAGGCTCAGAGCCAGAAATTAAATCAAAATTAAAGTCAGCTCTAGAAATTAAGAAAGCTACATTTCTTTTTGCACACCGAAGCCTGAGATTCTTGAAATATTTATTACATTTGTTAAATCGGTATCTGAGCTACCAATGCACTACAGAAATTTCTTAATTAGTGCCTTCCGACTGCTCTCCCTAGCCCTTAGCTGGGCTTCTCCTGGGAGATAGGAAGGGTTGAGGAGGTAGGAGGATGATGTTGGAACTCTGGGGCTATTGACTCAAGGAGAGAAAAATATGGTGAGTCTTCAGTGAATGGCACCAGAGAACTGAATTTTGTGACCTGGTACTGGGAGTGGGGTGCAAGCATTAACGTGCTGAGTAGTGCCTAGAACAGAGCCTTCTCTCCTTTATCAACATCCATCCCAAGCCCTGCTTTGAAGCAAAGACGAAGATGGGGTGCAATTTGAAGGTTCTTGGGGGCCTGGAATCTCTTGCTCTGCCCCTGGGAGTGGCAGCTGCCCTCTGGGGACCGAAGTGAAGACTATCTGGGTCAAAGTCATCACTTCTAAGCAGGAAATGGGCTTTTTGCAGAGTGATTCATGTTCATAATTCAATATAACACAAATTTTCTGCTCATATTTCATGGGAGTATTTTCAAAAATTTGTCCACTTGTAACTCATGAAAAACCCACTTGTGCAGCACAAAGAGCCCTCCATGCTGAGGAACATAGGTTCCATCCCTAGGAAAGCCAAATTTTCTTTGGCAGTGCTCAGACAGACCAGTTGCATTTGGCTTTGATGGGGAGCAAGGAGGACTTCTCTTAGGAAAGAAGTCATGAAGGTGGAATGAGAATTTCTCAGTAGGCTCTAGTTCTCACAAAAAGGAGAGATATTGTGGGTTCAGAAACAGGGAGAATGATCAAACACACTATGTTTTGGTAGGGAGTCTGTGCAACCCTTACCCCACAGCCAAAGCCTCTAGTCCAGAAACAGAGCTTCCATTCTGGAGATCACAGCCCAGAGGGAGGTGGGAGGGACAATTTTATTTCTTTGAAAGAATATGCTTTCTAATTTCCTGTTGTCCTGTGGCTCTTGTGGAACCTTGCAAGCAGTCAAAGGGAGTCATATGGAGGTTGGAAGCATTGCATGCTATGAGTATAAAGTGTAACAGGGACCGGCAGCCCCTTCCCTCTACCAGGAGAGGCTGGAGAAGCTGATTCCTTGGTATTTGGCTACTGAGAGTTGTGGAGAACACTCATGCTTTACAAAAGAACCTTGAGATAGTGGAGTGGAAAAAAATCGTGTGGGTGTGCCTCATGCCTGCCAGGGGTTTGTGTGTGGAAAACAGGCTGGCAGCTCCCAAGGAAGTGGATGAGAGCATCAGTGTGGTGTGGAGCTTAGATCAGGGAACCAGGAGACCTAGGGCTGAGTTCCAGCTCTGCCCTCTCTTGCTCCATGAGCTGAGTCCAATAACTACACCTCTTGTGCCTCAGTTTCCTTATGCGTATATTTCATCCATGCAACCAATATTTACTAAGCCTCTGCTCTGTGCCAGGCCTCTCCAAGTTTTAGGGGACTCTGAGAAAAGAGGTGTTGCTCTTGCTTCAAGTTACATACCATCTGGTGGGTCAGATGAGGACAGCCTCTCAGTCCTTTCTAGTCAGATGCTATTTGCTCTGTTCTGAGATTTTAAAATCCTCCTGAGAGCTTCCTATAGGGTCTCTTCTACATTAATTGCCTCCCTCTCTAGGTGCTTAGCAAAAGTTGTGCTTAGCCTCCTATCTCTTGGTCTTCCTCCCTCTGAAGCCCCGTCCCCACCCCCAACTGTATCAGATTCTCCAGGGCCACCGCTTTTCCCGTCTCCCACCTGCGGGTTTCTCTTCATGCCATTGCTGAGTCTGTGTGGGCAAATGGGACAAACTAATTCAAACCAAGTTATTTGTTATTGATTTGCATGTTTACCCATTTAATCGGCTACTCCTTTCAGGTAACATTTGCCTATTAGCAGCAGTTTCCAGCACATTGATTCAAACATTGATCTCAAGAAGGATTTGATAGTGCTTGAAAACTCATTGATTACAGAGGAGAAATAAAGGGAAGGGAAATGTCAGAGACTAACACTAAGGGTTTGAGTCTCAGTGATTAGAGAAAGATGCCAGTATTAGCAGATATGGGGGATGGAGTGGGAGAATCAAAGTTTTTTTTCTAAATTCATTTTTATTACTCAAATAATACATGCAAATATTATCTTAAGAAAAACGTTAGTCATTATTGACTACCTTCCAATAAACCCAATTCCCTTTATCGAGATAAAGATTCTTACTACTTTTAGAAGTATTGTTACAGACCTTTCTCTACATACTTAAGAACTCAGAACAGTGCCCCAACACAGTAAGCTTATATAAGTTAGCAGTTATCATTCTTTCACTGATGCCTGGATTCACAGTAGGCATCTGCCATAGTTTATTTATCCATCACCCTCTATTAATACACTATTGGGTCGTTTCCTTTTTAGCCATTGTAAATAATGCTCTGATGAACGTCCTTGTGCCTGCTTGCTTTACACACACGCGAGTGTTTCTCCAGGGCAAATGGGGAGTTTCGGTGCTTACTGTCACATTGCCATTTAGACATGTTGCCTCCAAAGTGGCGGTGGCCACGTACACAGAGAACCAGTGTTTGTGAGAAGAGAATGAATTTGGTTTGGAATACGTTGGTCTGAAGCGTCAGCAGAGCACCTCTATTTGAAGAGCAGTGGCGTTTGGAGAGGAGGTGGAGTGTGGGTTTAAGACTGGAGAGATGAGTTACAGCAGCTACTCCGTGAACTCTCAGAGGGTGTTAGAATGTGAGGGTGGGGTGGATAATCAGAGCAAAAGAGTGTATGATTGGCTAGGGATAGGGAACACTTCCGCTACTATGTAGAAAGAGATGGGATAAAATCTCCGAGTTAGAGTTGTCCTCGGTTTATTGAGACCAGGGGAGCCCTCAGGACATGGGACTTTCAATCTATAACTAAGGTGAGTTCTAGGCAAACCCAGATGAGCTGGCCCCTGTACTTAGTGGAAGGGTCAATTTCAAAAAGGAGAGACACCATGTCCTCTAAAACTGTAGAAAAGGTGGCCCAAAGCAGGTGAATTGTAAGCAACTAGAAAATGCACAGACCCTGGAGGGAGCAAGGCTTGGCTTCTTTGCTAGCAAACATTTCTGAAGCTGTGTAGGTGCTCAAGGTCCAGTACCGTGATTTGGTTGCAAGCAACAGAAAATGGCTCTAGCTGACTTTGCAAGAGAGAATGCATCGAAGACTCCTGCAGAGTCACAGAAGGAGTAAAAGCTGGGGAGCTGCCCTTGCAACACCACCCAGCAGGGAGAAACAGCACAGCTACCGTTGTGTGGCAGGGACACCTGGTCAAAACAGTGTACACAGCTGGCCCGGAATTGCCAGCACTTTTAGTTATGTTCAGAGAGGGAGCACACAACTGGCCTGGCCCAACACCAGGAGAGGATGGACATCCCAATGACAGCCCCACTTGATGAATCCAAGAGTGGAGAGGAGACCCCTTGAAAGGAAGTGAGGAAGTGGTAATTGACACCAATCAAAAAACACTAACAAAGTTCCACTCTCAGTCCCTCAAGATTGCACACACTTCCTGGACACTCCGTGTGCCGCATGCATGCATTCATGTCTGTGTGTGCATATGTACACGGCTGTGCTATGTGCATTGCAGGTGCTCGGTCCCACCACCTTGCTGGATATATAAATGGGCCACGCCCCTGCAGAGGCCAACACACTCCATTTAGCAGCAGGGAGGATCAGCTGTTGTTCCCACACGATCCAGGGGCAGCCACAGCCCACACAAAGCCACAGTCTCTGTCTTCACACCAGGGTTCATCCCACAAGAGGGCATATAAAATGTCCTAAACTTGCTGACATAAATCTGTCCCATAGTTATGAGTCACCTTATATAACCGACATCTTCCTAAGAAGTTGTTCTTAAGCTTATGTTTTTGGAAAGATAAAATTGTGTTTAATAGATTCAGTAGGGGTTACTTACTGTTTATAGGAATATTACAGCAAATCTTTTTTTTAATTATATATGTTTTATAAATCTAGGTTTTCTTTGCAGATTGGATTTATTTAAAGCAGACAAAACCCCCTGTTGGGGGTGGGTGGTGTAGGCTAATCTGAGTTACTTTTTAAAAAAGCCCTTAACTTCTTATACTGAATTTCAGACACACACAACACCACTAATTGCTGACGAAGTGTTTCTGCGCGGAGGCCCTGGAGGACCGTTTTGGAAGCTCTGAAACCCATCGGTAATCACTTGTATCCATCTTTATTCCAACCGTTAATATGCTGCAGTCTTTAAAATCAGTTTGTTCTCGTAATTCCCTTAAATAGGATTTATGCAATCTATTTTACCTCAGAAACCCTTTTGTTGCTGGGAATGCAAGCATGCACTTTACTCCCAATTCAGAGAAGGAATTAACAAAGTTTAGGTGTAATTTCAGATAGCAATCCACAATCCTCGAGAGCTTTGGACACCCCGGGACCAGGGCCGGCGACACTCAGCCTGAGCTGGGATGAGTAAGCCAGAGTTCCTGTAAGGCAGTGGGATCTGAAGTCGAGCCTCCTTCGGCTAGTAATTAATTCACTTCTCTTTTTTTATTTTGGTTTGGTCCTGTCACTGCTGAAGAAAATTTTGCATTTCCTCATGTGCAGATGGACTCTCCAGTGATGCTAGCCTGTGTTCCTCCTGATGACACAAGATTTACTTTCACTGTTTTCCCATTAAGTAGGATTCGTGTCATTTTGACATTTGTCTTTTGTTGCTTGTTATTGGGGATCATGCATGGATCCAGGAAAAGGTCTCAGTACCAAGGTTGTGGGCTCATCTGGACAATTCCAGTCCTTGCAGTTGGGTGCTATAATATACCTCGAGGTGCTTTAAAAAAACCACAATAAGAGGTGAGATTATTAGATGGGATCCCTAAGGAAAAATATCTCCAAATTGAGGCCACAGGTCCAACATAAACCTTTGTCAAAATACACTTCTGGGGCCGGGTGTGGTGGCACTCTGGGAAGCCGAGGTGGAAGGATGGCTTGAGCACAGAAGTTCGAGACCAGCCTGAGAAAGAGCAAGGCCCCAGTCTCTACTAAAATTAGAAAAATTAGCTGGGCAAATAAAAATAGGAAAAATTACCTGGGCCTGGTGGCATGCACCTGTAGTCCAGGCTACTTGGGAGGCTGAGGCAAGAGGGTCGCTTGAGCCCAGGAGTTGGAGGTTGCTGTGAGCTATGATGACACCACTGCACTCTACATGGGGTGACAGAGTGAGACTCTGTCTCAAAAAAACAAACAAAAAAACCGAACCTCTTCTTTTGGTTGGATTTGAGGTATCTCATTACCTACTTATAAGTTGCTGGCTCAGAGGCCAACAAAGCCTTAACAATTCTCCGCTCAAGCTGGTCATGTGTCATGTGTCATGCCATAGGCCCCAGAGGCCAGCCTGTTTAGCAGAAAGACGTCTCATTACCAGCAACACCTCTGACAGCTGAATGTAGAGATAGCAAATGACTTGCACAAATGATGCTGCGTACTTTCCTGATGAACCCAAATGTGGCCTCACAAACTTCAGCTACAGGACGCCCCCACTGGTTACTGATGGACTTTTGAATTGAAACCTAATTAAAATCCTGGTTTAGATCATGGGGGCTTAGGAAAAGAATTCGAAAAGAATTCGAACATCTGGCAGAAGACAGGTTCTGATGACCTGGGACATTTTTTTCTGAATTCTAAACACCTGTGATTCTATCTGAGCTGGGTGGGGAACAACATCGCTGTTGGCGCTCCTTTACATTAAAAGAAAACATGTATATTTGCATGAAATACATACCATGCTTTGCCTTAGCCTGATATATTTTTCAACTTGTCTTGGGGAAGCTGTGTAGGGCCCAGGGTGACCTTGCCCAGGTAGGATCTTAGGTGCTCATTCTAGAAACCCATCTGCTACTTAACTGCAGCTGTCACTCAGAGTGAACTCGCCAGCAGATCAAAGCCGTTCTCTTTCTGAACATAAAATGAAATGTGAAAAGCAAAGCCATGTCGCCAACACCTCTTGGGCAAAGCCTTTTATGAGGGGGAAATGTCAGTGTTGGTGGGTTGCATTTTTATATCCTGCTTGGGTCCTGGCAGCCCTGCTGGTAGCTGTCAGCTGTTGAAAGGCACCAGGAGTGTGGAAAATCAAAGCTGTCTCTTGCCACCAGAGAGTTAAACCCCAAAGGGCCTGTATGGACTGATTACTTGGAATGCTGCAAGGGGCTTTTTATTCTCTTTCAGGTCAGCTTTGCTGATATCCAGGGTCTAAGTACAACTGTAAGCATGTGGATTTCAATAAATATGTTTCCTTCAATTACCCAGCTGGACAGTTTAGTTCACCAGACCCTGCAATCATACAAAAGCTGCCAGGGAATTGTTGTGATTTGGATAATTTCTAATCTCCTCTTTGCTTAACCTGCAGGGGCTATGGGCGGCCTCAGAGACCAGGGGGTGGAGAGAGGGAGGCGGCGAGAGCCTGTTCTCATCCACCAGCAAAGCAGGTCCTTGGCTCAGCCTCGGGGCTGATGCTGCATTCACATAAAGAGGCTGAAAAATATTGTGGAAAGAGAAGGTGCGGTTGGTGAGGGCTTGGGAATGAGGATGAGAACGTGGAGCAGCCTCAGGGATGACAAGACGGAGCTGCCACCCAGCATGGCTGCTAAGAAGCAGAACCCCCCATTGAAAACTCAGATTTTAGCCTTCGGTCTTATACCCAACCTTGCTTCTGCGAATTTCAGAGGCGCCATCCCTAGTCAACAAGAGATCACCATTTTAATGTGTTGTTTGTAAATGCAATTTGGTAGACCACTTTCCACTACAGTATTGCCTGGGATGTCTGCTTGGCTAAGCTCATTACATATGCAGTAGATTTCTACTTAAATTACCTGGTGGGAGATTAATGCCCAAGGGGGCTCTTGGTCATCGTGGAAAAATTGCAAAGCACAATGGAGAAACAGGTAGAATTACAATTATTGTTTGGGAACAAGTCAGCCACTGTGACCTTGGATGCTTCCTAAGGGTGCACATTTGGTCCTAACGGCAGCACAGAATGGCAGCATTCGTCTCTCCTCTTTCGGCACACCTGGCATCTCTTTCTGTTCTGAACCCCCCTCCCCCGCCCTGGTTCCCCTTGAGGAATTTTTCTCTCCTTGTAAGACACAGTCTTAGGAGAACATCATCACAGTCCAGCCATCCCAGGACCCAATCTAGGCCAAGTAGGTGATCCCTCCTTGACAAAGAGACAAGGCTCCTGACATGGCTGGTGTCCAGGGCACCCCATCGGCTGGGTCCTGGCCAGATGTGGACAGGTGTGGTACCTGGGCACCTTCTTCTGAATCTGCTCTGGCTCATGCTCTTCCCAAGCCTGGGTCTGCAAACTCTCTTCGATCCTATACCACCCAAGATGCCTGATGCTCAGCGTAGTCAGAATTGGATTCTCTTTTGTGCAAACAGGGAACTGTAACACCCAAGAGACCTGGCCCTGCTGGCAAGGGCTTACCTATTTTTACCGAAGTTTTTATTAATTCCAGGGAAGGAACTTTAGAAATCACAGACTCCACCATGTTTTTGCTTTTGTTTTTATTTTTAACAGATGAGGAAATTAAAGAGACTGATAGGCCAACTCGTCCAAGTTTCCATGGCTTGCCGTGAACTCAGGGCTGCAGTTGGGTCCACTGCCTTCCTGCTACAACCCACAACTTCCCCAGCTTGAACATTCTGGTGCTTCCTAGTTGGTCAGGTCCTTCGGTGTGTGACAGGTAGCAGCAGGGGGATTCATGGGGACAACCTTCACCAAGTCTCCCCTTCTGCAGTGCGGGCTGGTTGGGGTGTGTGTGTAGAGAGGAGCAGAGCGAGCCGCAGGGCTCCAGGGAGAGAAGGGAACTGCACGTCAGCAAGCTCCTTCATCTGCCCTCTCGCTTGGTCAGAGGGCCCATGCCTGCAATAGTTAGACGTTGCACATATTAAGGGTACATTAATATAAATAGGAAATAAATAAGCAATAACCACAACATGCACATTTCAGGATCACCTTGGAAGAAAGTCCTTTGGATCCCCAGGGAGCTGTGGAGGCAGGTGGAGCTGGAGTCTGCCCTGGAGATGTTCTTCCCTCCTCTGGCTGGTTTCTCAATTCAACAAGTCCCCCACCCACCCCAAGGCTCTGCAGCTGCTCTGACACTCATTTCAGGCTCTTGGCAGGAACCTGCCCTCTGACACTCACCAGGGCCCTGGGGGGCCCTTCCTCCTGTGAATGGCTGCACTAACGAGGGTGACATTTCCACTTCCCCCTCCTGTTGGCTTTGTCTTCCTGCAGCATCCCAGACCTGATCTCCTGGGATACCTAATTAAAAGGCTGACGGTGCTTTTACCAATAGTCATGTCTGGAGCTGACAATTGTATCTCTAAAAAAAAAAAAAAAATAGCACCTTTGATCCCTCTTAGAGGCCCATATTCCATGTAGTAATACAGTCCGTGTCCAGCAGGCTATAGGCATTGAGCTTTAGAGAGGACTCCGACGACTGGAGTCTGAGGACATCATGTCTTATGACACAAGGTCATTTTGATGATAGCACTGACTTGCGTTCATTTGTTCAACTGCTTAGTTTATTAAACATGAGCTGCCTTCTGCATGCTGGGCACTGTGCTAGGAGATGAGGATGCATGGACCAGCAAGGGGCGAGGTGCCTGCTCTTCAGGCGTCCCATTGAACTGAATCTCCATTGTTTGTGGTGCACGCAGCATCTATTTCTCTTTATCTTGTTAATTACACCTTCATCTCCTCTGGAGGGACCCTCACATTTTCTGTCCCCATGGATTTGGAGGAAGGACCCAATTCCACTCCCTGGCTCAAGGGCTGGGCAGATGAGCAGGGCCTGGCCAGGCAGAGCACAGCATCGCAACGTTGCACTTTTTCCCAGCCACAAGGACTGGTTCAGGGAGGGAACGTGACCCATGTCAGCCTCAGAAAGAGTCAGTCCTGGAACTTTTGCTAGAACTCTTGGGACTAAGGAATTTTTCCTTTTACCAGTGTTGCTAAGAGGAGAGATAAAAGCCTAGAGATTCTGGGGCCATCCTTGTTACCGTTTGGTGACAGCCTTCTTGAGAATGAAGCCAGGAAAGAGGAGAGTAGCACTGAGAGTTAGGACAGCAACAGTGGAAGGGAAGCTTAGCATAACTAGCTCCATTTTGCTTCTGACCCCCTGCAGTAATATCCTTGGGTTTAAAGGTTTCTGCTGAGCTCCACATTTAGGCTAGAAGAAAAGTAAGAATCATCCCTTTTCCAAAACTATCTCCCGGGGAGATAAGAAAAGTATACACACAAGTAACAGTGCTGTTAAAGATTTTTAGGAACATACTGACCTTTGTCCTCCAAAGTTAACTGACCAGGAGCAATGAAGCTTTGCAGACTCCTTAGACCCTCACTGATGCCCCGATGTCTGCGGTCCTCTGTTACCTCTTGCAACCCAACCTCCCCCTTCTCCTTTTCTTACGATAAAAAGGAGCCTGAAATTCATACTTACTTAAGATGGTTCTTTGAGACATTAGTCCACCATATTCTGGGTTCGCAGCTCTCCGAATAAGAGCCGCTTTCCTTGTCCCCACACCTTGTCTCTCGTTTACTGACTGTCTTACCGCGAGTGGCACTAGCTTGACCTTGGTTACAGGACGAGTCGGATTTCTGAATGCGTCATATGAGCACCTAGATCCAATGGTGCAAAATTTACCCTTGAATTTTTCAGTTACTAATAAATTCTCTTTCTTTCTTAAGCCAATTAATTAGAGATGTATTTCTGGCCTTTGACACAAAAACAGCTCTTACTAATGATACAAGAATAAAACAAGGGAGCAAGATGCGTTGATCACTTACTGTTATGTATTATTATGTATGTATTATCACACGTTGTAACAACAGTTGCACACAGAAATGCCTTGGAATCTGTAGATGAGGGATCCTCACCCAACCTGAGGGATGTGGGGGAAGGACCCCAAGGAGAGGACTACTTGGGCTTAGTCGTGAAGGATGAGTGGGAATTGTCCAGGTACATGGGACATTTCAGCAAGAAGGAAGAACACAGATAAAAAGGAACTAAAACTCATTT
>RJWJ010044265.1:0-12242 GCA_004363605.1 Indri indri | reverse complement strand
TTCATTCTCTCTCTCTCTCTCTCTCTCTCTCTCTCTCTCTGTCTCACACACACACACACACACACTACCATGCAATGCACACATACATACATTCACACAGAATATATCTTATTTTCTTGCAACACGTGTGCTTTTCTCTTTTCTTTCTTTCCACTAGAATTTAAGCTACTTAAGTAAAAGATATGAGTATTTTACTGTATATCATTAACTTCTAGTTCAGGGCCGGAAAGTTTCAGATGCTGAATAAATTTATACATTGGGATTTTCACCTTAATTTTATATTAGTTTCATAAAAAGACATTTTCTTATGGCTAGTAAAGAGTATTTAGTGTATGTCAATTTAAATTACATGAGTATTTTTGAAATGTTGGGTACTTGACAGGTTATATGTGACAACTTTCCTAGTGCATAGTTCTTTAGAGAGAAAAACTCTTTGAGAATTTCTGGGGAAAAGGCTGATTTTTTTTGCACGCAACTGAGTACAGGTGTGTTTAGAATGTAAGAACTATAGCAGGTAATTTCTGCATAAATAAATCCTTCTGTCAACAAATATAAAGATCACTCCTTTACAAAAATCTTTTATTTTGTTGAAATAAGTTTTGATAATCATAAATGAGATTCAGTGATTGAAAAACTTTAAGCCCTTTACATTTGCTACTCTTATTTAATAATTTATAGCACTGTAATTTCAGCAACTTATTACAATAAAAGTAAAACCTCATCCAGTGATGATATAGATATCTTTTTCTCTGAGGTGTACTTACAGGCACTTTTCACATACAGTTAATAACTTTTATGGCAGTTTGTAGTTATTAATGTGCTTTTATCCCAAAAAATCATGCAATGCGTTATTAAACCAATACAGTTCTTGAAAAATGCGTTTCTTTCTACCCAGAGTTCTAAAATGGCCTACGTATAGGATGCTTTCATAGGTTCAACAATTTTCTGCTTTGAATATAAGTCAATATGTAATACATGAGTTCCTATGTCATAAGATGTGGAGGAAATATCTTTTGTGTATTCACACATATTTTTGAGAATTCAGAAGTATTAATCCATTCTACAGTATAAAAAATATTTTGTTTATAACATAGTAAAATGTTTGAAAATCACTTATTCTAAAATTTCCAATTTCCAGCTTCTGATAAACAATGGTTCACTCAGCACATGCATTTACATTTCTACTTTCTATAAAATCAGTTGCAAAAAAAAATCAGATAGACTGATGGTAGAACATGAGTGACAAAAATATTTGCATGGTTTGCTGAAAGATGTAGTTAGGAGTATTTCACTGATAATAAAAGAAGCCAGTTAAGAGCATTTACAAAGAAGTATGCAGGTGAGCCCTTGCAATAGGCAACTACAGAGAATAGGAGCAAAAAGAGGCCAGAAGTGAATGTAACTGCAAAAGAAGTTGTGTGTACTGGCTAGAAGGATCAACATCTTTTATTCACTTACTACTCATATCTGTTTGGAGATTAGTAAACTTGTAACTTACTATTTTAGTATATTTTAATTCTGTAAATGGTTAAATTTGTAAGTTACTAAGTTTTGCAATTTTAAACATATAAAGTCATAAATTAGTAATTTTGTAAATATACACTGTGTTTGCAAATCTGTAAATTTGTTAATTAGTAACTTTATAAATTAGTAAATTAATAAGTATATTCATAAGTATATATGAAGATTGGTAAATTTGCCTCCATAATAAAACCAGAGAAATAAAATTCAACACTCTGCCTCTCATAAAACAGAGTAGGGAATGGCGACCTACAGTAGGACACTGTATTTTGCATTTGAGAGAGGATCCCATAAACCTGTACCATGCTCGTTCATTCTACAATAAGCCAGTGCTACAAATGCAGACATCAGAGTCCTTCACACAGGTCAGAAGCCAGCAATGGCCTATAGTGATAAAAAAAGAAAAAGTCCAGAGATGTGAAATACAACCACAAATCACTGGATAGACAAAGAAAAATAACTCCAATGGACACATAGGTAATTCAAAGAAAACTTTAAAATCCAATGATATAAAAACATGATCGAATGTAAAGAAGTCTTTCAGAGCAGGACTGGAAGAGCTATGCATCATTTCTGCTCTCATTTGGAAATAAACAAGTCATATTGTAAAGCAAACTGGGAGTCTTTCCCTAGGCCATGTGCCTAGATAAATTCTGTCATGTGAAGAAGGCGAAAATGGTGTATACAGTCACCTAAAAATCATTGCCATTATGGAAATCAATGCCTACTTCTCTATGGGAGGAAAATCTTACGTTTGCTTGATTAAACAGTTTTGCTACCAAACTTGTGTTCCCAATGTTTCTGCTACATGGTTCTCAGGACAAGAAAAATATTCATCTGAGCTCCAGGGACTGACTGTCTTCTAAGGGAGCTTCCAGGTGAGCTTCCAGAGTTGGCATGATTTTCTACTGAATGCAGTGGGCAAATGTTTCCCATTTGGATGTGATATCATTGCTCTTCTTGGGCCAAAATAAACAGAACAAAACAAACAAAACTGTTCCCATAGCAGGCCTTGGGTTATTTCCCTTCTCAGAAGGCTAAATGTAATATATAATTAATGTTTTTAGAAACAAGGAAAATAGCAGCAGCTGCCATTGCCCTCACCATAGGTAGTACACAATCTGATATGCTATTTTAACCAATTGTGTCAGGTATTATTATAAACAATAGAAGCCATCATAAACAAAAACAAAGTTAATAATGAGAACAGAATAATTGCAAAGCTATCAGAGGTTCAGAGAATGAACAGAAGGCTGGAGGACTGGGCTAGAAGAAAGACAAATGCCAAGCGTGCTCTGAAAACTTTAGGGCTAGACTAGAGCTACCATCGCTACAAAAGAGTTAGATTTGTTTTGTGCTATGGCCAGACATCAGACTTCCACCATTACCAGTTTTTATGTCACTGGTTCAATAGCAAAATATTAATTATACAAGTCTAGAAAACTCTAGGAGAAACAGGAAGTATTTGGCCCATTTATTTTGTCTTTTTTTTTTTGAAAAAAAAATTGGTAATTCCTTCAAAGAGTGCCATTTTAGTAGTATTAAGAAGGCATTTAAGGCCAGGTGCAGTGGCTCATGCCTGTAATCCTAGCACTCTGGGAGGCCAAGGCAGGAGGATTGCTTGAGGTCAGCCTGAGCAAGAGCCAGACCCCATCTCTACAAAAAAATAGAAAAATTAGCTAGGCATGGTGGTGTGGGCCTGTAGTCCCAGCTACTTGGGAGGCTGAGGTAGGAGGATTGCTTGGGCCCAGGAGTATGAGGTTGCAGTGAGCTATGATCATGCCACTGCACTCTATCCTGAGCAATAGAGCAAGACCCTGTTCAAAAAGAAAAAGAAAAAAAAAAGAATGTATTTAAATGCTGAGTAGTGAAAACAAGTCAGATATTGGCTACATCAATGTAAGCTCAGGGACAAAATTATAATTTCCTTGGAGAGAATGCTCCTCTTCTTTCTTGGAAAATGTGAGCTTTCCAACTTGAGATATTATAGATTTTTCTAAAGTAACAAATTGCCCCACCACTTAAAGCTTTCTGTCATACCTTCTAAAGGGCAATATTTTGTATCTGAGAAATTTCAAAGTGGTCCTGAGTCCCTCCATTCACTGGTGAGTGAAGCAAGATGGAGAAAGCATCCTTTGCTAAGCCTTGTCTCATAATGTACATTTTTCAATGCCACTGCCATCAGGGCCACATGTGATCCAGCTTGGCACCATATGATTATATGGTGGAGAAAGTCATGTTCCTCTTTGAACAGTACACCATATAAATTCCCCATACTTGTCTGTGAAAAGCGTACAGACATCAGGATGTTTATAAACACCCTCTAAGTTTGCTTTGTGTTTTTTAGCAAATAATTCCTAAGTTCCAACAACTGGTATGCATATGGTAAATGAAAGATAATCACTAGCTTAAGCTCCTGTACAACACAAGCTTCCAAGTCTTTGAAGCACTATTCAAATCCCGTTTAACCATTATTTCCAAAGCTTTTGAAAATATACACTATGCTTATATTTTAGCTTTGCTTTTTATCCCCATGGAATAGCTCTTTACAAATCTATTAATATTAGAGTATATGTTCACCTACAATAAATTCCTTAATTTTATATAATTTATGTTTTAGAGATATGACCACCCAGTGTAAGGAAAGACCCCTTGTTGTGCTCACTTATGGCTTTACTATATGTTATACCTATTTACAGATTTAGAAAATATGGCATAGGTCAATGAACAACTTATTTCTCATATTAAACTAACACCTATAAAAACAATCCCCAAATTTCAGAGACTTAACCTATTAGAAGTTTATGTTTTAGCTCACATAATAATCCATGGTAGTGAGTAATCTTCCATGCAATAATTCAGGTATCCTGATTCCTACCAACTTGTGACTCTGCCATTCCCTAGATGTTAGCATTCTCTGCAGGATCTTCTGCTTCTTGCAAGGAGACACGTGGAAAGAATGTGAAGGTTTTCATGGGCCAAGTTCAGAATTGGCAAACACTACTTCCATCTTTGCTCTGTTAGGTAAAACTCAACCACACAGCCATACCTAACTGCTAGGGAGGAATGGAGTCTAGTTCTGTAAGAGCCTTTTCAGGAAGGACGAGAGAGAGTTTCATAAATAACTAGCAAATCTCTCCTGCAACAATCCAGAAGGACCAGCATCTTGGAGGCTTTCTGTCAGTGCTCCTTGAAAGTTTAATCAAAACCTATTGTGCTATCTCAACAGCAAGGACCTCCAGATAATTAATTTTTAAAACTACCCTTTTAAACACTGCTGTGAATTATCAAGGGCTTCTATTTTCAAGCAGATAAATTGCCTTATGATAAATATATAATGTCTTCTCTTTGACCCATTAGCCAAAGGGATCTTATAATACCAAGTCTTTAAATCCAGCTTTAAAAGTCCTGACTCTCTTGACAGCAATTTAGGTCAATATGAACTGAGCACTGTTTTAATGCATTTTTCCGAAATGTAATACTTCACCTAAGTCCTGATTTATTCCACTCTGTTGCTATAGAGAAAGCATTTGGTTGAAATGCCACAGAATTGTTTGCGTTAATCAGTAATTATTTAATAAAAATCACTTGTTTATGTCTTTAAGACATTACACCCTACAAAACTGCTCTTTAAATTATCTGGGATGATATTTTTGTGATTCCAGATATCCACATCTGACATTATGTTCAGAAAGGAAAGATTCAAATTCCCCAGCCTCTCTTTCCATGCCTTAGCACTGAAGGGCTACCCAAGTGAATACACGGCGATATAATTTGGTGAAGCCTGTTGGGACAGTGTTAACTTTAGAAGTGGGATGTGTGTCTATATGTGTGTATGTGTGCTTGGGGTGGGTAGAGAGTGAGACTTTACTTTCATTTCACAAAACTTAACTAAGAATAATGCCCAAATATCTGCCTTTATCATGGTACCTACTCTACTAAATAAGATATTTAAATATGTTACAATTAGCCACTACTAATCCATTGACCCTTGAATATCTTCTTATCCCTGGCATAATGTCTCTGTTGCATCCTACACATACCTGGCAGCAACAGTTTCTTTAGAATACTCCAGTTTCTTAGCCTTTCAGCCAATATACAGATGAGTCTATAAAAGATGTAAAAATTATGATTCTTTGTAATTATTTTCCTATTTTTCAGCACTACTTGATACCAAGACCACACCTTCTCTTTCATTTTACCCTAAATGTCACCAATCAACTGAGGGTGAGGATTTCAGCCTGAAATTCATATGACTGATGAGCACCAGAATCACTATAGTTTTTTAACGCAGCATCTTTCCCGGTCTTCTTCAGTTGATACTCAATTTGGGGGAGTTTTCTTTTCTTAACTCGTCTTTATGTATGATCCCACTTTCCATAAAATGATAGTAAAGGAAGGACTGGACTATGTCTCTTCTACCCAGAATGTTGTTAACGGCTAATGTTTTTTCCCGAGTTTCTTGAGGAGGACAAATAGAGCTTTCAGGTGAATCATTGTGAGGCTATGTCAAAGCAATTCAACTACAGTCTCACGCTGTAGGAACACTACACATTCTGGCCATCAGGTCCTGCCACTGTGATTACCTCAGTCAACTCCTTTCCAGCCGCCAGTTATCTTCGACCCTTGGCACGTTTATTTTCCTCCCTTAAAATTTAGCATTTATCAAGGTTCTCAGAATATCAGTTGTATAGAGAGTGCAAGTACAGATGGATTTCATGTTCATTCCAACACGTATGTTAGGATGCATGTAAAAAGCAGACAATGAATAAAATACTCATTATGTGACTATTTGACACAGCAGTGGCACATCAAGATAATCCAATAATCCAACCACTACATTTGTCATAATGAAAAATATTGTTCAAAACAGAAATGGGTTGCCTTAAAATATAACGGATTCTTAGTCACCAGATGTGCTGAAGTAGATCTGATGTGACTCTTGCTTACGAGTGCTGTTGAGAAAGTCTCTGAATTTGTTTGACATGACATCTACCAAACAGCAGTCTCCATTAGTCTTTACATTCAAGGAAAGGTAATTGGTGAAAAAGCCTGTGAGCTCTTAGGATCCTAGAGGTCCAAAACTCAGAGATTAAGGTACAGGAGATAGCTAACAGCAGAACAAGTATGAAGGAAGTGAAAAAGAATGACCTGTCATTTTCCCACCTGGAAACTAAGAGCTCTGACTTGATCGTAGTGGGGCCAGCTCTCAGTCAGGAAATCGGGATCTCAAAGATCAGACATAGCAGGCTTTAGCAATGATAACAGGCAGAAAGGAATCTACAGAGGAAACTAATCATATCTGCCAGGGTCAAAGAGTCTACCATATTAATACAATTTTCTGCTCCAATAACTTCTCTTTTACTCTGTCTTTTAGGAACGTAACTTGTTTCAGGGCATGACTTCCCTAGAACATACATGTGAGAATAGAAATAGGTGAATTCATAAACAGGACTGGTTAGGATATAGAGATAGCACATTAAGGGCAGATCTAGTAGCTTTCAGCCCTGGGTCTCTGACATACACACACTCACACACATACACACACACACACACGTTGTGAAATGAAACTACATAGCATAATTATTTCAGACAGGAAAACTCCTGGATGAGAAAGCATTTTGTGCACCTTCTCCAAGTTAATATTTTGGCCTTGATTATTTTGGCAGGTCTGTAGAGCTGTATCTGCATCTACATTGACTATTTCATGGTTAACATGCATGTGTCAGAATTTTGAAAACATACTGCAAGTTATAAGTCATCGTGAAAACATTTGAGAAATTTGCCTGAGCTTAATGCAGCAAAGATTTAAACAGTGCAGTGTTATAATCCTGAACCAGAACTGAAAGCCATTAGAATCAAGAATGCGTTTGAAATTTTGCATTTTGTTTATAGGGTAGCTATTATTTTAACTTCTTTTCATGATGATAAGGAGGACACATAAACTTATCAGCAGGAAACAGGCTGCTCATTTCAAAATTCCTTCTCACGTCCCACAGTGCAATCATCTAAAGCCAAGATGCAGTTATGCAGAACACAGATGAAGTTTCACTCCATATTACAAATGCATTCACTTAAACATGTTCTGCAGGAGACTGTTGGAAGATAAAACTATTATCCTTCCTTTTATGGACATTGAAATTTTATTTTTTTCATTTAACTCTTGATAGAATAATATGAAATTCAATTGTGGCAAAGGGATTGCTATTAAAATTTCAAATCTTTTTATGTACTATGAGTCTGTAGCAGGTATATTTTGAAAAGTGAACTCAAGGTCAAAACACTTGGTGTGGAGAAATAGAGAAGAGGAGTAATGAGAAACTCAGTTAAACTGTAAGTAATTAAATCCAGTAGTTTCAGTTTTCTCAAGACTTTTTAAGAAGATTCTATACAAAATACACAAAACCTTGAAAAGGCAGAAGTCTAAGTGAAAAAAAAAATTATTCCTCATGGGGCAAGGAGATAGTTCTTATCTTACTTATTTCTCTCCTGATGACCCCAAGTTAGACTATTCACGTAAAGACTTGTATTGATTTGTTTAACTTTTAGAAGTTAACATCTGGGCACAAGACCAAAACTGAGATGAAAAAAGTTGCACTTAAAGTTCTCAGGTAAAATCAGAGGGAAAAAAATTGTAACCTGAGTTGATATATTGCTGCTTTTCAAAAAAGTTTTCCAGTGGAAGAAACACAGATGCAAAGATGGAAGTTTCTTTTAAAAATTGATGTTTTAAGATTCACCACAGATATATTATCTCAGACTTTGTCTTCACTCAGTTTTCAAATCAAAGGCTTCGCATTATCCCAATTGAGTTTAGCACTCTATTGTGTACATAGCAGATAACTGAGAATAATTGCTAAAAGAATTAGTCCAAGAACTTATAATTCATTGCCTAATGTACAATAAGCATATAAGACATATTGCTAAATGAACAAATGAGAATGAGAAATGCATATATATGAAATGGAAATAAATTGAATTCAAAAATGTTAGATCTCTTTGGATGGTGCTGAAAGAAAGAAAGAAAGGAAGGATGGAAAGAAGGAAAGAAGGAAGGAAGAAAGGAAAGAAATTAAAAAAATTAAAATGCATTATGATATATCTATATCTAGAGACAGATATAAACATAGACACATCTCCATTTTCTGAGTATAGGCGATCCCCAGGTTATGAATAAGATGTGTTCCTGAGAACGTCTTTAGGTCAGATTTGTATGTAACTTGGATCCCTGATGAACAGTGTCTATACGGTAGTAATCATAATAATAATAACACTATAATGGCTCATATGTGGTATTAATAACATAGCACAATACTCTACTGACAATAATAATATCCTTGTACTGTGATAAGTTACAAAAATTATTGTTTTTTTCTTTTAATTCAAAAAAACAACACAAAAACAAACTCATACAAAAACTTTAGGTAGGAGATAGAAGAAATTTCAAAAAAGAATATTAAAGATTAACACCTAATGTATCAGCACTAAGCTAATAGGAATGTTATGCTTATTTTGATCTGCTAACCAAATCAATAATAACCTTTACATTTCAGTAATTAATCCTCTACCCTGCTTAGTAATAACTGATGCTCTCATTGGAGCACTGCCTTTCACATGTTCCATTATTCCCACTTTATCCTTTATAATTGTTTCAATAGTCAAGCAACTGAAGCCTATTGCTTTCCAAATGGATGATGGTGTTTCACCTTTCTCCGAATGCTTAATTATTTTGATTTTCGTTTCCATCGTAATCACCTATTTCTTCCCTACAAGCTCACCTGAACTTGCAGTGGACTTTTGCTTTGGAGGCATGGCCATATGTGTAAACACAGACTCACAAATTGAATACAAAAGTTAAAATTAAAGTGATACTTCATAAATTCTTTCCCTAGGCCAATGTCTATAAGAATTTTTCCAACATTTTCTTCTAGAATTCTTATAGTTTCATGCTTTAGGTTTAAGTCTGATATACACCATGAGTTGATTTTTGTGAGAGGTGAGAGGTATGGATCCTGTTTCAGTCTTCTACATGTGGCTATCCAGTTTTCCCAGCACCATTTATTGAATAAGGATTCTTTTCCCTGAAGAAGACCCCAAAGGCAATCACAGCAACAACCAAAATAAATAAATGGGACCTGATCAAATTAAAAAGCTTCTGAACAGCCAAGGAAACTATCACAAGAGCAAACAGACAACCTGCAGAATGGAAGAAAATATTCGCATGCTACACATCCAATAAAGGGCTAATAACTAGCACCTGTATAGAACACAGGAAAATCGGCAAGAAAAAATCAAACAACCCCATTAAAAAGTGAGCAAAGGACATGAACAGAAACTTTTCAAAAGAAGACAAACTAATGTCCAAGAAACATACAAAAAAATGCTCAACATTTCTAAACATCAGGGAAATGCAAATCAAAACCACAATGAGGTATCATTTAACTCCAGTGAGAATAGCTTTTATCAAAAAGTCCCAAAACAATAAATGTTGGCATGGATGCAGAGAGATAGGAACACTCATACACTGCTGGTGGGACTGCAAATTGGTACAACCTCTGTGGAAAGTAATATGGAGATACCTCAGAAAACTAAAAGTAGAACTACCATTTGATCCAGCAATCCCATTACTGGGCATCTACCCAAATGAAAAAAAAAAAAGACATTCTATAAAAAAGATATCTGCACTCAAATGTTTATAGCATCACAATTCACAATTGCAAAGATGTAGAAACAACCCAAGTGCCCATCAATACATGAGTGGATTAATAAGATGTGGTATATATGTACCATGGAATTCTACTCAGCCACAAAAAACAATGATGATCTAGCACCTCTTGTATTATCCTGGATAGAGCTGGAGCCTATTCTACTAAGTGAAGTATCCCAAGAATGGAAAAACAAGCATCACAGTACTCCCCGTCAAATTGGTATTAACTGATCAACATGTTTGTGCACATATAGTAATAACATTCATCGGATGTCAGGCAGGTGGGAGGGAGGAAGAGGGGATGGGTACATTCACGCCTAATGGGTGCGTTGCACACCATCTGGGGAATAGCCATGCTTAAAGCTCTGACTGGGGTGGGGAAAAGGCAATATATGTAACCTGAACACTTGTACCCAGGTAACATGCTGAAATAAAAAAAATAGGATCTATCATATTAAAAATTAAGAACAACAAAATCAATAAAAAGTGATACCGTGCGTAAGCAACAGTGTAAACAACGAGACTAGATGCTAACTAGTTTACACCATGCGGGTTTGTTTACATGCATGGAAGAAACTAGTTCCCAAATTATTAACTTGATTATTTAATTATAAATTATCTTTATAGGGAGCCTTGGGAGCCCGTTCATAAATATGAAACACTGTAAGTTGGGTCGTTTGTAACCTGGAGACTTCCTATGTATGCTTCTCCATGAGCTAGTTGATTCATACTATATGTGATAATACACACAGTGGGTGACGCTAGAATTTGGAGAGTAGATACCAATTGTGTTGGTGTTAAGTAATATATATTTACTATCCTACATTCCTCTCTTCACTTGTCAAACCAACTGCTTAGATTAAGGGTTTACACTTTCGGTTCATTCATTCATGAGGCTCTGGTGTCATTACCATTCTTCACTCAACACGATCTAGCTACGAACAGCAACAGTCTCCTAAACACAGATTCAAATGATGTACCTTCTTGATTTTTCTTGATTTCTATTTTGTATTAGACACTGACTGCTGCTCCCAGCTTTTGAGTTAGTCGTTTTCCATGATGTCACTGGATTTTCATCTTTTCTGTAC
Organism: Indri indri; assembly: GCA_004363605.1. Classification (NCBI taxonomy): domain Eukaryota; kingdom Metazoa; phylum Chordata; class Mammalia; order Primates; family Indriidae; genus Indri; species Indri indri. The sequence continues at coordinate 926 of RJWJ010044265.1, read as the reverse complement.
CCTCTCTCTATATATTTTTTTATTTTCTTAGAAAAATTTTTTATTATAGGTCTCGCTTGGTTGCCTGGTTGGAGTGCAGTGGTGCAATCACAGATCACTGCAATCTCAAACTCCTGGACTCATGCAATCCTCCTGCCTCAGCCTCTCGAGTAGCTGGGACTACAGGTGTGGCAACCATGCCTGGCTATGTTTTCTTATTTTTTGTAGAGACCGGGTCTCACTATGTTGCCCAGGATGGTCTCAAACTCCTGGCCTCAAGCAATTCCCCTGCCTCGGCCTCCTGAAATGCTGGGGTTACAGGCTTGAGCCACTGCCCCAACCCCTTTGTATTTTTTTTATGACTAACTTCTATTCTCAGAGATTTTTTTCTCTTGTTTTATGTGCTACTTTGGTGGATTCTTCTACAATCATGGTTGAACCTGCCACCAAAACACTAAGGAATCTTAAACCCATAGTTATAGCCAAGGGTCATATTGAATTATCTGCTTAATACTTCTAATAGATTATCTCAAATTCATGTCATGCTCAAGTCCAAAACTAATCATTTTCTCTCTCATGTTTGATTTTTATTCTATTTTCCTACCTTAAACAACAGTATCATCATCTCATCATTCACCAAACCATATGAGTCATCACAATATCTTAAATACTTTTCAACCATCAACAACTTTTAGTTAATATCAAATCCATCTTCTTTTATCCATCCTCATGGCCCTGCCATAATCCGGACCCTCTCTGTCTCACCTGCGTTATTGCCACAGCCTGCTCCCTGGTCTGGGTCTTCTATCCATTTCAAATTCACCTTGAGCATGTGTGCCACCATGTTGAATCTAATCACAGTGCAAACTAAATTGTACCTCTCTTTTAAGTTCTTTAATAACTCCAGATTTATTTAACTATAAAATTCAAGCTTCTTAACAAAGCAT
>RJWJ010044264.1:0-12249 GCA_004363605.1 Indri indri | reverse complement strand
AATATATACACACATATATAGCATGTTAGGCACATAATAATGAAATAAACACCTAGACCCAGTTTTAGAAGTAGAACATCATCCATGACATAGAGACTTATATATGTAGCTCAAATCTCAGCCTACTGTATCCTATTGCATCCTCAACCAGAGGCATCCCCCAAAGAGGTCACCATTTTCCTGATTTTATATTTATCATTAGGTATATTTACCTAAATTATATATTTTTAAACAAAAATTGTATCTCATCAGAATCTTTTTTTCACTCGATGTTATGTTCCAAAATTCATCCACATTTTTGCATGTAACAGATTCATTCATTTTCATTGTTTAAATTGTTTTTTTTTTTTTTTTTGCTATAAGGTAAAATTTCTATGGTTAATTGTATTCATCTCTATTGAAGCTAATGAAGTTTCTCTAGGGTAAGTGCTTACAAGTGGAGTTTCTGGAACATAGGATAATATACATGTTCAACTTTCTAGGATAATACCAAATTGTTTTCCATGTAGTTTTTCATTTTCTAGGCTCATCGGCAGGGTTTTGGAGTTCTCACTCCTCACAGGAGCATTAATGGCTGGTGTAGTTAACCTTTCAGCCAGTAAATATACTACTAGTAGGTATTAATATATTGTACTCTTAATGTATACTTCCCTAGTGACTAATAAGGTTGAACATATTTTCATATATTTATTCATACTTTGTGTTTCCTCCTCTATAATATGAAAAGCCTATTTATGTCTTTTTTGTATTTCTTATATTTTCTTCTTTTCATTGACTTGAAGTAGTTATTAATAAATTCTGAACACTTATCTTTTACCAGACACATAGGTGGCAAATAAATTTTGCTGGGTATTTATTGACTTAACTTTTTATTTTATGACATCTTTTAATGAATATAAATTCTTGGTTTTAATATTGTCTTCGGTATGGTTTTCACTACATCAAAGGTGTATTTTATTGTACATCAACATCTCCAAATTATCAGGACTTGATATGTGGAAATCATCTACTATCCTAGTCAATAATGTATCTGGAAAGGCAGACTGAATTAAAAAAAAAATCACAGAGATTACAAAAACAGAAATCCTAACACTTGGGTCTAAAAGTATCTGATGGTCAAATACTGGGTGGTGATGTGGGGCATAGACGTAACTTAAGAGAACAGCAATACCTAAAGAAACAAGATTCTGGGATAAAAACTTTTCATTCTCAGCTGTTAACTAATTTATCCTTCTTGGAAACCCTCTCTATTCATTATTTTTCCTCTTTCTGAATCTTGAACCTCTCTGTCTTCATGGCTTCTAAACATATCTCAAACATTTAAAACAAAATAATACGCAAAACAAAAAACACAGCCCTCCCTTGATTTTATTTCTACCTTTAGCTACCACCCAATCTATTTATTTTCCTATGCTGTGAAGCTACTCAGGGGTTAACTTCATTTGCTCCCCCCACTCTTCTCAAATTGGTCTCATTAAAGTCATCAATGACCTCCTAATTGAAAAATTCATTAAGCACTTACCAGTCCTAAGCTCATTTGATGTCTCTGCAGTATTTGACACTCTTGTTCCCTCCTTTTCTCCTTGAATTTCCTTCTTCCTTTGGCTCCCTTTCTTGTGTGGTTATTTTCCTAGCTCTCAGAATTTGATCTCAACTTTCTCTGGTCAGCTCTCCTCATGTGCACACCACAAATGGTGGTGTTTTCCAGGGTTCTACCCCTAACTCTTTCTCCCACTGTACTAGGGAGGGGATCTCCTATATTCCCTGGGTTTCAGCTCTCTCTTGTATGTTGAAACCTTCATTTCTTACATAAACCCCTTTCCTACGTTCTAGACCTTATTTTCTACTGAGCTTCTTCAATGGCTTCCACTACCACCTATACTTTGATGATTCACAGATCTAGAACTCCATCTAGCCCAGACCTCTCTCTTGAACTCCAGACCCTTACTTCTAAATCCACACTCAACATCTTCCCCTACAAGTTTATTAGCACCTCATATTTACGATTTTCCAACCTGAATCATAACATCCCTTCCCTCTACCTCCTGAACATCCCTTCCCTCTACCTCCTGAAAACTGATCTTGTAGTATTTCCTTCTTTGAAAATTATGCCACCATCCATACAGTTATTTAGGCCAAAAAACGGAGAGCCATCCTTGAGTCCTCTTCCTTTGTTTTTTCCATTCCACATTCAACCAAACTTCAAGTCTGATTGATTCTGTCTCATTATTACTCAAAGCTGTTCCTCTTCATATCTGCTGCTCTTTAATTCAGGCCCTCGTCACTTCTTCCCAGCACTAGTCTTTTAGCTAGATTCCTAACTTTTTTGGTCTTTCTCTGGTCCAGAAGAGTCCAAAAGCTTGTGCCCCTCTGGCTCTATCCACCATTCTAGAACCTACGGACAATGATACCTCTGCTTTTCTCTGGGATGATCAGTCCAAGTTTAGAATACTCTACTCTGATGTGATTAAGGTAGATATAAACTGAAAAACATTAAAAATAAAGCAATCAGGAAACAAACCCCATGTTAAAGGAGTAATGATTGAAGAAATGGGATTTTTTGAAGCGCCATGAATAAAAAAGAAAATAGTATCTATCATGATAGTATTGAGAGCAAGCACTTTTTCTAATAAAACGCAATGATGGCAGATTAAAATTGACAAATTCTTTGTTGCTTCTCCCACTGAGAGGTGGAATTTAATTCTTCTCTTAAAGGTGGTTTGCTTGATCAATATCATGGAATTAAAGTATACTGCAAGACTTCCAAAACTAGATCAGAAAAAACCTTCCAGCTTCTGCCTTGGTCTCCTAGAATGTCTCCTCCTGGGGAGACACTCCAAATCCAGTCACCATACTGTGAAGAGACCGAGGTTCATAAAAAGGTTACATGTACGTGCTCTGTTAGATAGCACTAGCGAACTCCTGGTTGACAGCCAGCTTCAACTGCCAATTAATTATGAACGATTTTGGATGCCCAGTCTACTACAGCTTTCAGATAACTACAGCCCCCACCAACATCCAATTGCAGCCACATGAAAAAAACCTAAGCAAGAGCCAGCCAGCTGGATTCTTTCTGAATTTTTGATATACAAATTCCAGTACAAAATGTTTTTTAAAAGAAATTATTAAATTTGGGATTTACAACTATTAAAATGAGGTGCTTTATTACCCAGCATTAGACACCAGAAACAACTACAAATGTTGATGGATTGAGGAGTGATTTGTTAACAATAAACCAATGTGACAAAAACTGAGATGTGCCACTCAGAGCTCCCTTCAAGGAAGGTTTTGCTGCCCAGGTGCAAGGAACATGGTTAGCTGGCAGCCTCCAGCTGTTAACTCCTTCAGCGTCTACCTCATATCTGAATTGTGAGCTTCCTCTTTTCAGGTAAGGCCCCAGCCAATGACTGAGTAAGGCAATGGTAGCGAAGCCCGCATTGCTCTTGAAGTGTACCCACCCAATGTCTAAATAAGATGAGATGCAAAAGTCTAGCCATTTCTGTACAACTGCTTGAATGAGCAATCACTCCCCATTAGGCTGGCAGGGCTTTGTCTGTCTGCATCATAAGTTGGTGTCTCCACCTGCCCAACACTGCCTGCTTCTCTTTTCACAACACCTATCTTGCATTATCTTAAGAAAATTATAATAGGAAAGGGCAACTTTTAAGATGTGGTAGCAAAAGGAGCCCATGAATACTAATGTGGATATTGGTCCTAGGTATTAATGGCTTAAGGCCATTGCTTGCTTTACTGCTGTTGAAGTCCAACATGGCAATGCCTTCACAACTGGCTTCCTAGACAGTTAGCAAAACTAGGACTGCAAATAAAAGGAGGGAACAAGTGAGTTACACAGCAAACACTAGGATCTTGAGTTTGCATCTGCCTGAAGAGAAGTAGTAGGACACTCAATGCAATGATAAGCATCTCATAAAGATTCAATTGGCCCTGTAAGACATTTGCTGATTTTAAAAAAAATTCAACCCAAGTTCACTAATTTCTCAACCTTGTCAGAAATCCTCATCTTACACTGCTTACTTATGAATATGTGGACTAAGAAGGGAAGTCTAATAATGATTTCTAAGCATTTATGAAATGCTTATATAGGGGATCCTATCCCCTAGATAGGATCTTTTGGAATCACACTATCACAAAAGCTGAATTTGTTTCCAGATTTTTTTTTTTTTACCAAGTTCAAAGATGGTTAGTTTTTTAATCAAATGCTCCTGGATTGGAAGAATTAATATTGTTAAAGTTACTACACTACCAAAAGCAATCTACAGATTCAATGCAATCCCCATCAAAATGTCAATAACATTCTTCACAGAAATAAAACAATCTTAAAATTTGTATGGAGCCACAAAAGACCCTGAGTAGACAAGGCAATACTGAGCAAAAAGAATAAAGCTGGAGACATCATACTACCTGACTTCAAAAGATACTACAAAACTGCAATAACCATAACACCATGGTATTGGTATAAAAGCAGCCATATAGACCAATGGAACAGATAGATAACCCAGAAATAAATTCATGTATTTATAGAGAACTGAATTTTTAACAACGGCACCAAAAACATACATTGGGAAAGGGCACCATCTTCAATAAATGGCAGGGGAAACTTGTTCTCCATATGCAGAAGAATGAAACTAGACCCCTGTCTCTCACCATACACAAAAATCAATTCAAAATGAATTAAAGACTTAAATGTAAGACCTGAAACTATAAATCTACTAGAAGAAAACATAGGAAAATACTTCAGGACATTGGTCTAGGCAAAGATTTTATGGGTAGGGCTTCAAAAGCATAGGCAACAAAAAACAAAAATAGACAAATGAGACTATATCAAACTGAAAGGTTTCTGTGTAGCAAAGGAAATAATCAACAAAGTGAAGGAAAAACCTGTAGAATGGGAAAAAATATTTTTAAACTATGCATCCAAGGGACTAATATCCATAATATACAAGGAAGTTGAACAACTCAACAACAAAAGTCTGTTTAAAAATGGACAAAAGATATGAATAGACATTTCTCAAAAGACATACAAATGACCAATGAGTATATGAAAAAAATGTTCGACATCACTAATCATCAGGGAAATGCAAATCAAAACCACCACGAAATATCATCTCAGCCCAGTTAGAATGGCTATCAACAAAAAAGACAAAAAATAACAAATGCTGGTGAGGATGTAAAGAAAAAGAAACCCTTACACACTGTTGGTGGAAATCGAAATTAGAACAGCCATTATGAAAAACAGTATGGAGGTTTCTCAAAAAATTAAAAATAAAACTACCATATGATCCAGCAATCCCACTACTATTTGTCCAAAACAAAGGGAATTAATATATTGAAGAGATACACTCACCCCCATGTTTATTACAGTTATAATAATAGCAAAGAAATGGAATCAACCTAAATGTCCATCAACAGACAAATGAATAAAGAAAATGCGGCATATATACCTAATGGAATATTATTCAGCCATAAAAAGAATGAAATCCTATCATTTCTGGCAGCATGATGAGCCTGGAAGACATTATGTTAAGTATAATAAGTCAGGTACAGAAAGGTAAATACTGCATGTTCTCACTCACATGTGACAGCTACAAAACACTGAGCTCAGCTCCTGGAGGTAGAGTATAGAATCATGGTTATTAGAGGTTGGGAAGGGGAGAGGGAAGGAAAAAAAGGTTGGTTAATGGATATAAAGTTACAGTTAGGTGGGAGGAATAACTTATAGTGTTCTATAGCACTGGAGGGAGAATGTGGTAAACAATTTAATGTTTATTTTCAAAAAGCTAGAAATAGAGGATTTTGAATGTTGACAACACAAAGAAATGATAAATGTTTGAGATGATGGATATACTAATTACCTGATTTGAACATTATGCATTGTATATATGCATCAAAAGATTCTGTATCCCATAAATATGTTCAATTATTACACATCAACTAAAAATAATAATAAAAAAAAGATAGTCATTTTTAAGTGGGTTGTGTTAACTATGGAGGCGGGGGAGGGAGAAAATGAGCACCAGCACATGTGTGTTTGAGAGAGAATGAGAGCAAGCTAACAATTACTCCATAATTTGAAAATAGGAATTTTATATCCTACTTGCATTCTGTCCTTTGGCCTCACATTTATAAAAACATTTGCCTTCTGACAGTTGACATTACTTTTCCTGGGGAAGAGAAGAATGCCAGAAGAAGGGCATGATTCTTCTGTTTACATATTTGAAGAACTAAGAGAAATTGGATTTGTTATGGCAGCCAAAGGGTAAAAATTGCCCCTGCTAAGTATTTGAAAGTGGAACAGAAAAATTTTGCATGAACTTTTTTTGGAATTGTTTAAAGATGCAATGGTTTGCTTTGATAGGTGGTGTGTTCTGTACTGCTAGGGAAAGCCAAGCATAGCCCTGACAATGACATGATGGAGATAACATTAGAGGGAATTCAAGCACATCTGGAACAATAGGCTTTAAAGTCTCACTATCAGAAATTCTGTAAATACTGAAGAAACAAGACAAATACAAAGGTATTTTGAGGGACTATTCCACCTTAAATATAAACATAATGTAACAGGAATTACATTACCATAATCAAATGTTAGTTCGGGTTCCCATTTTGTCAGGTATAAAGCTATGCTGATACCTTCAAACTATTTTTTTAATAAAGCCAGCCAAGCATGAAATAACTTCATAGCTGCTTTGGTAAAGACTAATAGGGGAAATTACACTAATGAGAGGCTAATAAGGCAGACTAGAGGACCCCAGAAGCACACGGCTTTTTCAAATGAAGCTGAATACCGTGCCTATTATTACATAAATGAGAGGGTTATGTTCTCATTTTCTAAGGAAAGGTTTTGGGAAATTTATCAGTAGGGGGCATTGGTGTGCTATCAGCAGGAGAACTTGACCCAGAGAATAAGTGCTCTCGGTAATTCGGAGCACTTTAAAATGACCAACAAGTCAAAGCAGACAGGAAACTACTTTTTCTTAGGAAAAAATCCACAAAGAAATGTCATCTGTTCTAAATGAAACTTTAAGAAATGAAAGGACAGCATGTACGTATTTGGTCTTCCCGAGATAAATGAAAGATGCTAGAGGCTTTAAAAAAAATTTTTTTTTTGAGAGACTAATATCGCAGCAGCTGCAGATTCAGCGTTTCTAATCCTAGGAATTGAGAAGAGCTGAATTTGCATCCTGGGGAAGCAGCATCACAAATGCTTACAGCTCCCATCTAACTGTAATGAGAGGGAAATTAAAACAGTTCTGTGTTAGAAACTTCTCTAATACAACAAATTCAGGTTTGTTTTTCTCTCTCCCCTTCTACCCATATAGGCAAAGTCATACAGTCATGAAAGGAATGGGGGAAAAGGAAAATATGCAAATTTGGAATGCAGAGTACATGAGATAAAGAGCTACATTTCTTTACCTTAAACACACACGTAAGCCCCACAATTTGTCATGGATAGAAAGATTATGAAACACCATTAAAAATAAATATAATTTTTTCCATATCTACCATGACATAAACGCTAGATGGCCAATATAATTACATATGAATTATTACACTTTATAGAAAAACTTGATGCTTTGAGTTGTATCCTCAAGAATATTTTAGTTTTACATCTTAAAAGTTAGAATCCTGACACTTAATAAAATTTGGGATCTTAACAAACAGCAAAAAGAAAGGATACATTAAAACACAAAAATACAGCTGTAGGTTTCTCTAATTCGAGTCTATTTGAAGCATGAGGAGGCTAATTTCCACCCATTTCTAAGGCTCATCCAGATTTTTACCTTTATTTATTTAACACACATTGATGAAGCTCATTTTAAGTAAATTGTAGACACAGACTAGGTGGTCCTCTCTAAAATTAGCCTTGACCTCGGGGGCCATGGTCTGAATTCCTGGAACAGGCATTTCTAGTTGAGATCTCTTTCTCTTTCTCTGTCTTTTCTCTCTGTCTCTCTCTCTTTAATGTAATTCCTGATATATGTTTTTATATATATTTATAAATACATACACATATATATCAACTTAATAAGCCCTTACAGTATTTAAGTTATAGAACTTCTATTCATTTTTAAAGAAAAATACACTTGAAGATAATACACTTGGAGACAAGGTAAACCCCAAGGGCATGGTAGGAACCAGGATAATAAAAGGGAAGCCTAAATGGCTCTACATTTTTAATAAATTATGAATTCAGAAATGGGGAGAGAAAAAAGAGGTGAGAAGCTAACAAGAAGGTTCTTTGGAAGTGGAGTAGCCGTAAAATTCTCCAGACGATGATAAGGCTTTTTAGGACTGCAATGTCTACTATTAAATATGAAATTATTTGCAGTATTGCAAGGTAAACTCACTCCCTTCTCGTGCTTTCTGCAAACAACTGCATTGTGGGTATGCATATATGTAAAACTGAGGAAAACACAAGCCTGCGATCCATGTTGATGTTACAAGGAAAAGAATGAGAACTTGAATGACACAGAAGTACAGAAAAATCACACACAAACTAAAATGAATATGCAGAATCAGGAGCATGAAGCTAGAGGAGACTGAGAATGTAAATCCTCCTCCTGTTCACTGCCTGTCACCCGCTACCCCACAGAAATTAACAGAAATCTTGGGTAGGACTCCGGACTTCTACAGGTATGGGATGGAGGGTTGAATCAATATTATAATGATATTAAGGAGATCAAGAAGCCTTAACTGACTTTGGAATTACGTGGTGGTGAAGCCTCAAAATGAGTTTCAACCCACTTTTAAATGATAGTCTTGTATCCCTTACACCTTCCAATGCGAAGTTGTTCTGACCCATTCCTGAGTAACCGAGGTCCTGAGATTCTGGGTTCCTGTCTCGACTCCTATCTTAGTTTGTTTTGTGCTGCTATAACAGAATACCCGAGACTTACAATAAACTGAAATTTATTGGCTCACAGGTATGGAGGCTGGAAAGTCCAATATGAAGGTGCTGGCATCGTGCAAGCGCCTTCTTGCTGTGTCACACATGGTGGACGGCAAGAGGGAGAGAAAGTGCACCACAGAGGAGGCAAAACTCACCCTTTTATACCAGCACCCATCCCACCAACAAGGATGGAGCCCTCATGGCCTAATCATGTGTTCTTGCCTCTTAATACTATTACAATGTTACAATGGCAATTAAATTTCAATATGAGTTCTGGAGGGGACAAACACTCAAACCATAGCAACTCCTGTCCATGTTTGGTCATTCTGGCAGGGCAGAGGGCACCATCTCTGCCACCGCCAACCCTCCTGATGTGCTCAGTTTCACTGTTTTTTTAAGTTATCATTCAAATCTTCTTTTTTTTTTTTTTTTACCATTACTCCATTTTCCCCAATTACAAAATAATTTTTTAATCATTACACTTTCTAAAGTAAATGAAAAAGAGCCCTAAAATCACACACCTACATACAGTTTGTCATGTTTATGTTTAGAGAAGCTTGTCAGGTTAGTAAACAGAATTAAGTGCAGCCATCTGTTGGTAAATGAAATATTTCTTGCATTTCAGTTCAGAAAAAGATTCTGGGCTTAATCTAAATATGCTGTGAAAGCTACCTCAAGTCTGTTTAGAAAGATGAGTTATATGCACGAGACATATATTCCAACACAGGGTAGTTCCTAAGTGCTTGGATGCTGATCTGAATGGGGAGGCCCCAGTGGTTGTTGGATCAGGTAAGAAAGCTGCTGAATGTAAAATCAGACACATGTTGATTTCAGCTGAGTCAAATAAGCCAATAGAAAGTAAATGAGATAAAGGGAAGCCTTTAGGTCCCTATGAACAACTGGGCATTTTCTTTATAACCACCTTATAAGGTTAGGTAGTGTTATGCCCATTTTTTAGATTGAGAAACTTGAGACCCACAGAGAAAAAATAACTTGCTCCAGACCTCATAGCTAGGGTGAGATGATAATGGGGTTAAAATGCTGGTACACTTCTAATCTCTCCATGAAACCACAGAAGCAGCTTCTCAGCCAGACAACTAGGGAAGTGATTATAGGCCCAAGTCTATTTTGATACCAGCAGCAGGGCTGAGCAGTACAAAAAGCACAGATTTCTAATCAGAGGAATGTTCCGATTCTGCTACTCATTGGATCTACGACCTTGGGCTAATGACTTAAGTTACTCTATAATCTCAATTTATTTATTTATTTTTTTTTAAAAGAGGATAAAAATTATCTATTCAATTATCAGAGTGACACTAGCTCCGCAATGAGAACAGACTACTCCAAGGCCACTGGTCTACTTGAACCAATTTTGGCTGAACCAGGAAAGCAGATGAGATGTACTCTAGAATTTCTCAGTAAGGCTCAGAGACCTGCACAGAAAACTTTTGGATAACCAGTCGTTTACTTTGAAAGATATTAAAAAAATAAATAAAAGTGCGATAAAAATTGCCTCCCCTCCCCCCACAAATCGGTTCTACTTCCTGTGGCTAATTGTACTCAAGTATTTTGTTTCTATACTTGTGGGCACACTGAGGCCCTTTTTTCCATGGCAATATACTTCTGCAAACATAAAAATGTCCAATTTTTAAATTTACCTTTGAAAGTGTAATGCTTTGAAAATTTTAACTAGGGCACATGGTTTAATGATCAAAAATAAAAAGTTTGAAGCATAAGATTGAAAAAGTAGAGATGCATAGGAACCATAATGAGAGAAGTTTAGAATACCGTGAGTCATTATGGATTGGAATAAACTTAGCATTCTCCATGATGCTGCCTACAGCAACAAAAAAGAAAAAAGCAGTACTCTACCACAAGTGAATCAACAGTGTGCAAATTTCACTAAAATAAAATAGGGTACCACTTGGATGTTTCTGTAAAATATGGATTTTATTATTGTGGTGACACAAATGAATCTTGATTTTCTCAGAGGTGAGAATTCTCTGAGTTGTAAACTAAAGAAATTTCGATGTTTGCAGTGACATTTTCAGAGCAATTAAACAAATTTGGAAGACAAAGGTCATTAGAATTGTTTTGCAATTGAAAAAAGTCTCGGTTAGACCAAAACTTTCAATAGCATAATCACACAAGACATTTTAAAAAACAATGTAGAATATCTGTCAAGGTTTTTTTTTTTAAGATCTTGCTTTGTTGCCTGGGCTAGAGTGCAGTGGTATCATCAGAGCTCACTGCAACCTCGAACTCCTGGGCTCAAGCAATCCTCCTGCCTCAGCCTCCCAAGTAGCTGGGACTACAGGTGTGCACCACCACACCTGGCTTATTTCTCTTTTTTTTTTTTTTTTGTAGATATGGGGCCTTGCTATGTTGCTCAGGCTGGTCTTAAACTCCTGCCTCAAAGGATCCCCACTTTGGCTTCCCAAAGTGCTAGGATTACCCAGCCTCCAGATCTTTTTCAAAAGTACTTGAGAAAATTGAACTCTTGAAATAGAAGAAATTTTGCTAAATCCTTGTTTCATATATTTGGCTTAACCTGTTTGGGGGCAGAAAGAACCCACAACTAAAAAAATAATGGCCCAATTTATAGCCAGGAGACTTCAGATGGCTCCTACTGCCGTCTTCCAACAAGTATTGTTTATTGGGGCACCATTTTCTGTTCCCTTATTCCCTCCTTCCCTTCCCTGATGGTTATGACAGTGATAGGACTGGGCATGGGGTTATAGGGAGAGATGCAGTGAAAGTTTTCCAAAAGAAAAACTCTGGCCTTAGAGCTGGACAGTTCAAACTCCCGTTCTGTTGCTAACTGGCTGTGTGAGCTTGGGAAAGTCACTTCACCTCACCAAGTTTCATTAAATGGGGAAAATAATTCCTAATACGACATAGTAAAAATATCAATGTATGAGAGATGACAGCCTCCTGCCAAGGAAAATTCTGGCCACTGACAGCTAGCTATCTTCCCTATCTCTCCTTTTTGTTCAGTAGATACAGAATTAAACACTAAGAGGCAGAGAGGATAGCAGGATTTACACTGAAAAAAATAAATTTCAGGAGAGAGAATGGCTAAATAAAAAAAAATTAAATAAACAAACAGCTCCTTAAAAAACATGCCTAAAAGTATGGTGTTTTTGTTTCATTTTGTTTTGCTTTTGAATTACCAGCCTTGTGTTTCATGGTGTTGACCTATAAGAGAGCATGTAAATAGCACCCATTTTAGCCCACAAAGTGATTTGAATCAGTTAAGAGAGAGAAGGTGTAAGAGAGATCAAAATAGTCCCTCATTACTTCTAAAGGCTGGGTTAGAGGATGTGGCTTAGGTGGAC
>RJWJ010044263.1:0-12192 GCA_004363605.1 Indri indri | reverse complement strand
GTGCTGCCTGTTAAGAGTGTGGAGGAGAGGTCGCTCCTGGCTGAGGTGAGCAGGAAGTGCTCGTGGAAACAGCGGGGCAGGGGCTGGACGCAAAGGAATGTTTTGTTCAGTAAACATGGAGCGCTCCGTGTGTTCCGGAGACCGTGTCAGCCACTGCTGTGAGATGCATCGGACCCATGTCCGTGCTGTCCAGTGGGGCAGACAGATACCCGCTTGGAGACCCAGTAGGTGGCTTCTTGTCAGTGGTGGCGTAGACTGTGCTGCCCCGAGAGTCAGGGGAGGCAGCGACCCGCAGTGCCTGGGGAAATCAGGGAAGTCTTGGAAGAGGAGAAAGTATGCTTTGCTTAATTTTTGTTCTTATTGTCCTGCATTTGCTAACTTTTGGAGTTGATTTATGCTTGCAGCATTAGAATTGTTTAAAACATGCTCCTTCTGGGCTTATGGTAGAAAGGGGTCTGGGAGTGACATTCCCGGCAGCATCATGGCTGGGAGGCCTGGCCCAGCTCGGGATGATGAAGGAGCCCCGAGTCTTCTGAGCCTGGTGGGCTCAGGGGATGGTGAACAGGGACCTTTGTGGCAGATAGGACAATGGCCTCTCCTCCCTTAAGGCTCCTGCCCAGGACTGCTTTGTGACAGAGCTTGGGTGACTGCCTGGTTAGGGGGCTGGGTTCCTAGGGAGGATGTGGGCTGCCCCTGGTGGGGGAGAGACTTCTCCCTGGGCTCAAGAGTCAGTCCCCCATGAAGACACCTCCATGGCCCTGGTGAGGGCTGGGGAGGACTGGGTCTGGCTTTGTTGCTGGGTCCCTTGCCTTCCCTGGACCTGCCCCGCCTAGGGCCCCAGCCCCATGGAGGCAGATGTCCCAGCCTTTGTACCTGCATTCTGCCCCCATCCCTTGGGCTGCCTGCTGGAAGAAAGGAGAGTGAGGTGTTGACATTCTAGCCCCGCCATGAGGTGGGGGGCGCTGGGGACGGCGGGTGGGGGAGGCCCCGGGGAACAGCATCCTCTCTCCCTGCCCCCTTCATGGTGGCTCAGGCGATAAACTGCTTATCCTCAGGTTGTCTCCCTGAGCCGAATGCAGAAGCGTGTTATTTAAATTTCAAAATCACATTCTTCTTCTAACAGCTGTCAGAGACTCTGAGTGTCAACGAAAATTGGGCTTTAGCTGCAGCTCTGTCACCTCTTACACCTCCCCTTTCCGGGGATTCATCTCCTGGCCGAGGAGAGGGTGTGGGGTGGGGGAGGGGGCCTGTGGGGACAGAAGAGGTGGGCCCGGGGTCGGGCCGGGTGGCCCAGTGGCTCTTGGGACTGGGAGGAAGTCGGAAACCTGCATCTCCTCTCTTCCCCTTCATTTTCTCTGTCTCCCTGTCAACGCCAGCGACCTCAGGCTCCTGTCAGTGGGTAGAAGGATTTGCTCTCACTAAGGTGTGGGCAGGGCGTTGGTGACTTCATCTTTGGTTGCCTTTGTGTCCAAGGAAGAAATTGCTATGAAAAAAAAAGAATGAAGAGAGAACCAAATTCAATCCCCCAAAGGCTTTTTAATGGTAGAATTTCAGGTGCCGTGGTTGGGGTGAGTTTTTTGGGTGAGGGTATTTTCTGGCACCCTTCAAATAACATCCTCTAGGGAGACACCTGCTTGCCTCTCCTGTGTGTGAGATGGGCTCCGCCAGCAGCTGGGGTGAGGGTGGCTCTTGGCCGACTGCTGGCGTGGCCCTCTCGGGGGTCTCTTCTCCCTGAGCGTGCCCCTGGTGTAGCCACCAGCTGCACCCACTCTCGTTGATCCTGACGGAGAGCAGGTTTGAGCTCCTGCACTGACACAAAGGTGCGCGCTCCTGCGCACCTGGCCTGCGGGACGGGAGCACAGCGGGGAGAGGGGCTGCTGTGTCAAGTGAGCGTGTGTGAGCGCGATGTGTAGTGGAGAGCATAAGTATGTGGGGCACATGCGTGAGTGGTGCGTGCGTAGGCCTGTGCGTGAGGTGGTGGCCATGTGTATGCGGTGGTGTGCGTGTGGTGTGTGTGAGGCAGCGTATGGTGTGGTATCATGCTTGGCAGTGTGTAGTGTGTGTGCAGGTGTGTGTGTGGTAGTGTGTGTGGGAGTGGTGGTGTATAGGTGTGTGTAGTGTTTGTGGATGTGGAATGATGTGTCTGTCAGTGTGTATGTGGATGGTGTGTGTGGGGTGGTGTGTGTGTCAGTGTGTGTACAGGTGTGTGTCAGTGTGCACACTGTGTACGGGGTGTGTATCTGTGTGTGGGGTGGCGTGTGTCAGTGTGTATACAGGTGTGCGTCAGTGTGCAGAGTATATAGGGGGTGTGTATCTGTGTGTAGGGTGGTGTGTATCAGTGTGTGTACAGATGTGTGTCAGTGTGCAGACTGTGTATGGGGTGGGTGTGTATCTGTGTGTGAGGTGGTGTGTGTGGGGTGGTGTGTGTCAGTATGTATACAGGTGTGTGTCAGTGTGCATTGTGTAGGGGGTGTGTATCTGTGTGTGGGGTGGTATGTGTCAGTGTGCAGAGTATGCAGGGGGTGTGTATGTGTGTGGGGTGGTGTGTGTGTTGGTGTGTGTACAGGTCTGTGTCAGTGTGCAGAGTGTGTAGGGGGTGTGATCTGTGTGTGGGGGGTGGTGTGTGTGGGGTGGTGTGTGTCAGTGCGTGTACAGGTGTGTGTCAGTGTGCAGAGTGTGTAGGGGGTGTGATCTGTGTGTGGGGTGGTATGTGTCAGTGTGCAGAGTATGTAGGGGGTGTGTATGTGTGTGGGGCGGTGTGTGTGTTGATGTGTGTACGGGTGTGTGTCAGTGTGCAGAGTGTGTAGGGGGTGTGATCTGTGTGTGGGGTGGGGTGGTGTGTGTGTCGTGTCTGTGTGTGTGGGAGTGGCTGTGGGTTTTTGGCAGTGGCCTCTGTCGGGAGTGGACAGGAAGGGGCGGCCTCAGCAGTCTCAGCTCCCACCCTGGGCACAGCCACCCCCCAACCCCCTCTCCTTACCCCCGAGGAGGGCTCCAGGGAGAGTTCCGGTGACTTGGGTGGGTGTGCGCGGACGGGAAGTCCATCTCTGCCCGATCAGCAAGAGTAACGAGTTGGGCTTCGCTGTGTGCGTGTATTTTGGGGTGTCCTGCAGCCTGGAGGCCATTTCACTGAACTCCGGACACTTAGGTGCCCTCTCTGCGGGAACACGTGTGTGCACATCCCCGGACAGTCACTGAGCACCCTCCGTGTGCCACGCCAGGTGCTGAGGACACCCCGTGAGCAGAGCGGAGGAGGCTGTTGCTCTTGCAGAGCTTCTGTTCTAGTAGCCGGAGACAGAGGAAGGTAGAAAACAAGCCAACAAACACATTAACGGGAAACAAGGGAGAGTGATGGATGCCAAGCAGAGTTACAGTAGGAGGAAGGGACAGAGGTGACAGGAAATGCCAAATCAGACTCACAGGAAGGATCCAGCCGAGGGAAGATCAGGGGAATGGCAGAGGGAACAGCCAGGGAAGGTGCCCCGGGGGGAACCCACCTGTGGCCGGCAGGGCCTGGGGAAGGCCACGTGGTGGGGACCCGAGAATGCGGTGGAGGAGGTGGCAGGGGAGGTGGGCACAGAGGTGGTCAGGGGCCAGGTGACCGAGGTGCTGCCGCCCAAGTGACAGAGTTTGGATTTTATTTTGAGAGTGAGGAGAAGCCATCGGCGGGTTTTGGACAGTGGAGAGGCGCAGTACGATTGATGTGGCGGAGAGGCCACTCTCGCGCTGCGGGAGAATGGATCACGGGGCACGGACTGCAGTGGGAGCAGGGAGACCAGGTCAGAGGCCGTCACAGTGGCTCAGGGGAGGGGCAGGCACGGAGAGAGGAATGCGTGGGTTTGGGATATATCTTGGAGGTGGAGCTGTGGATAACTCCTGATATTTCAGGCTTGAACAATGCTGAGGGTGGAGGAGATGAGGGAAGGAACAGGCTGGGCCTTGGGGTGGCCAGAAATCAGGAGTTCTGTTTTGGCCACGTTAGGGTGGACATGCCAATGAGACCTGCTCCTGGAAGTGCCAAGTGGGAGGTTTGATGCAGACCCGGAGTTCTGCGGAGACGTCAGGGTGGATGCATAGATTGAGAGTCATTAGCATATAGATGATATTTAAAGCCACGGAACCACAGCGGAGGGGGCCGGGGCTCTCCGGGCAGAGGAGGAAGAGCTAGCGCAGGCGGCTGGGACGGGCCAGACAGCGACGGGGACGCAGCCGGCTGTGGCAGGGGAGCTGAGACACGCACAGGAAGAGGAAGTGGTCAGCCGGGCCGCACGCAGCTGAAAGGTCAAGTTAAGAGAAGTTTAGAGAAGTGACCACTGGATCTGGCCCACGGAGGTCACGGACGACCTTGCCAAAGGACCCGTAGTGGAGGGTGCGGTTGGAAGGTTGATTTGGGGAGGAGAGAACGTGGGGAGAGGAAGCTAAAAGCAGTAACCAAAGGGCTCTTTCAAGCTTCGCTGGGAAGGGGAACGGCAGGATAGGGGGCGGGGGGGTGACGGGAAGGTTTTGCTTTTGGTTTTGTCCTGTCTCGAGGTAGGCAGGAAGAATGGTCACATGTTTGCAGGTCTTGGGACTGACCCTCCAGAGAGGGAGGGATACAAGGACACAAGCGAGAAGGGGTGACTCCAGGAGTGACGTGCTTGAGCAGGGAGGAGGGGGGGGATCCGCGCGGCAGACACCCGCACACGCGACAGGGCAGGGCCCTTCCTCCTAGTGATGGAGAGGAGGCGGAGCTGTGCAGGTGAGATAGGTCGGTCACGACCGGTACGAAGATGAGGGCATTTCGTCCAAACCTTATTTCCTCATAGAGTATGAGGCAAGGTGCTACGGTTCGAATGTTTATGTCCCCCCTAAATTCGTAGGTTGAAATCCTAACCCCCAAGATGACGGTATTAGGAAGCGAGACCTTAGGGAGGTGACGGGGCAGGAGAGACGAGCCCCCATGAATGGGATCGGCGCTTTTGTAAAAGAGACCCCAGAGAGCTCACCTGCCCCTTCAGACAAGGGAGGACATGGCGGGAAGACGGCCGTCCACGAACCAGCAAGTGAGCCCTCAGCAGGCACCGAAGCGGCTGCCACCTTGACCTTGGACTTTGCAGCCTGCAGAACTGTGAGAAACAAATCCCTGTTACTTATAAGTCACCCGGTCCATGGCATTTTGGGGTAGCAGCCCTAACAGACCAAGACACTAGGTCATCGGCTTAGCACAAGGTGGGAGGAGGCCATGCAGGAAGACTGAGGCAGGAGAAGGTGCAAAAGGGCTGTTTTAGGACACTTGAGGCTTGAGGTTGGGAATTGAAAGTGAGACAGTCAGCCTGGTTGCGTGTGTGTGTGTGTGTGTACGTGTGCATGTATATGTGTGTGTGTGTGTGTGTGTGTGTGTGTGTGTGTCTTTCCAGTGACTTCGGCGGCTCAGGACCCAGCATGCACGGGGTGGTTGGGTTTCATGGGGTCGTTGGCTTGTGAGTATGGCAGAGGAAGACGGGGCTGAGGAGCTCAGGGTGTTCGTGCAGGGCCAGGAAGTCTAGGCGGGGCAGGGAGACAGTAAGGACAGGGTGGGGGATGGTGGAAGGAGAACAAGTGGCCGGGTCAGGGGTCAGGGCCTGGGAGGCTGAGAGATTGCTGGAGGAGGGATCAGAGAGGGACCTGGAAGGGGAGGAGATGGTGGCCCGAGGTTGGGATGTTTGGCGTCAGCATTTCAGGGGTGATGTGGATGTTGGCGAAGGCCAAAGCCTGGGGTGCGACCACAGCGTGGTCACCACAGTGGGAGCTAGGGGTAGGAAGAGAGCCCTGGAGGTAGAGGGCTCTCTTGTCTACACACAGACCGTGCCTGCGAGTGGGAGCCCCTGGGAAGGGTGTTGGGGACTGTGGGCAGGAGATGGTGAGCAGATGTGAGATCCTTCCTGAGAGGGGACTGGTGGGCGGGCGGGTGACAGCCCCAGGGAGGGCATGGTGTGAGTGTCACGGGAGGATGGGGGTGTGGAAATGGTGGGGAGGAGAAAGGAGGACCCCACCCGCTCTGGGCCCGGAGGTCTGGAGTCCGCGAACCACACCACGGCTACTTCTGTGGAAGTTAGGATGAATTAGGATGCTCAGTGATGAAGTCACTGATTTTACCAAATGCATTGATTTACCCAAACTCATTTCTTTGAATTATTTTTAAAGCTTTTAGAAATTTACATTGAATGGTTTTCATGGCTTCTGAAGACTTTCGCAAATAGTCTTCATTGCTGTATTTTAAGACATATTCAATTTTGTGCAATAAAAAATGAGATGACGAAGATTTCTTATGATGAGAAGAGTATGTTTCATAATCAGTAAAGAAAATTCTAGCTTACGATTGGTGCCTCATCCTATGTCCATTCACTGTGTCATCAAATCAAAAATGCTGAGGAAAAAAGATTTGGGTCAATCCCATCAATGTGAAATGCCTCGATTTTGGTTTTACTTGTTACGAATAGAAAATTAAAGCTGATGTATTACTTATCAATATGAAATGCCTCAATTTTGGTTTTTAATTGTTACAAATAAAAAAATTTAAAGCTGACATGTCATCGCTGTGAGAATGGTAAAAACCCTAAATATAAAAAAACCCCCCAAACCCCAAAACTGTATTTAAAAGGGTAGAACACGCAAACGTGGCTGGAAAAGTCCCTTCAAATGTGAAAGAATGAAACTTACATTTTTAATGACTAGCACCGCAACGTTAAGACTAACCTGCCATTTGAGGACTCGGAGGGAGAATCTTAAATGTGGTTAAAATGTGACAAAATATAAAATGAGATTCAAAATCATCCAAAGTGATTTTCTTTTGAATTGATTTTCAGTGAATTTGCCATTTGTCACATTGATTCCCGGTGGGGTTGGCCTGCTTCCAAAACCGCAGCTTCCCCTGGCATTGCGGCGGGACTGGGAGGCGAGGGGGACATTTGGAGAGAACGTCGAGGTTATAGGGGAGCTTGGACTAGGATGCCCAGGGCAGGTTTGAGGAGGGTGGGGGCCCTGGACAGACAGAGCAGTGGGGGCCAAGGGTTTGGTCCCCACTGGATCCCTGGGCTTTGAGTGACAACTGAGGGGGCTGGGATTGGTCCTGTCATCTCCTGGCGATGGGGCAGCCGAGGTGTTGCTTCCAGCTAGATGGGGGTGCTCCTGGCCACTACTCCGGGAGGTGACGGGGGCAGAGGTGAGGTGCTGCCTGGATAGAGCAGAGGGAGCTCTGAAGATCTCTTCTTGCTCACCAGGGGACACGGGGGACCCTTTTATCTTTTGCCGCATAGTGTGTAGAGGCCAGAGCACATGGAACCTGCTTCTTCTCCTAGCAGGTGGCACAGTGTGAAGGGAAGAAAGAGGTGGGAGGGAAGACCCCACCAGCTGGTAACACATTTTATTTTATTTTATTTTATTTTATTTTATTTTATTTTATTTTTGAGACAGAGTCTCACTCTGTTGCCTGGGCTAGAGTGCCGTGACGTCAGCTTAGCTCACAGCAACCTCAAACTCCTGGGCTCAAGGGATCCTCCTGCCTCAGCCTCCCGAGTAGCTGGGACTACAGGCATGTGCCACCATGCCCGGCTAATTTTTTCTATATATTTTTAGTTGTCCAGCTAATTTCTTTCTATTTTTTAGTAGAGATGGGGTCTCGCTCTTGCTCAGGCTGGTCTCGAACTCCTGAGCTCAAACAATCTGCCTGCCTCGGCCTCCCAGAGTGCTAGGTTTACAGGCGTGAGCCACCGCGCCTGGCTGGTAACACATTTTAAATAACCATTCATAGCCTGTGCACTGTGGGCTGGAAACTGTGAGAGGCATTTTCATCTACGTTGTCCTGTTTTATCGCAGTGTAGTCCTGTGTATTGGCAGGGTGGGTGTCATATCCCCATTTTGCAGGTGAGGAAAATGAGGCTCACAGAGGTTGCATGGCCTGTGAACACTTGCTCTGCTGCTCAGTGGCCCTGCTGGGTCCTCCCGCTCCCCAGCCACCACTAGACCAGAGAGAGTGAGCCCCAGGCAAAGAGGAAAGTTTTCATTTGTTGACTTGGTTATAATCTCGCACCTGCCCCAGAATGGAAGCCCCAGGAGGGCAGGAGCCTTGCTGGTTTTGTCTCTCTGTCCATGGTGCTTGACGCACACTGGGTTGGCAGTAAGAGTTTGCTGTGGAAGTCAATGGGTTTGAGGGAGGGCTGGGCTTGGATGCCCCATGGGGACCCGGGGTGTGGAGGTGACGGTCCAGGAGTCCGGGCCCCAATGTGGGCAGCCCCCAGTCTCTCCTCCGGCCCCTCCCTTTGCCGACCTGCCCTTCCTGCCTTCGTCCAGCCTGCTGTGAGTTTGTCATTCTTCATCTCATTGGGAATTTCTTCTCCGTTCACCCTTGTCTTGGCTTCTACAAAAACAGCATCTCTTGATTTTCTGCCAACTCAAGGTCGACTCCTTCCCCCTCTCCACTAACATTGCGTCCCAAAGCACTGTCCTGGCCCCTTTCCTCTGCCTTGTTTCCCCCTCCAACCCAGGCAGCCCCACCATGGCGACGTGGCTGTCTGCGGCCTCCAACACCAACTATACTAGTTTTACGTCTCCAGCCCGGACTGCTCTCCTGAACTCCAGGCTCCTGGACCCTCCTGCCTTTGCAGCGTCCCCACGTGGACGTCTGATAGGCGTCTGAAATTTAACAAGTCCAAACGAAAGGTCCATTTCATTCCTCCTGTCTTCCTTCCTTCCAGGTCTTTCCTGTTTGATTAAACAATATCACCATCCGCCTGGTGCTCAGACCCCAAACCCAGGAGTTTTCCTTGGTCTCTCTCTCTCCTCCCACCCAAAATCTAAGCAGTCCTGTTGGCTTTATCTCTAAGTTATACACCGAATGGCCTCATTTTTGGCCATCTCTTCTGTCACCACCCCA
The DNA here is from genome assembly GCA_004363605.1 of Indri indri. Taxonomy (NCBI): domain Eukaryota; kingdom Metazoa; phylum Chordata; class Mammalia; order Primates; family Indriidae; genus Indri; species Indri indri. The sequence continues at coordinate 3,305 of RJWJ010044263.1, read as the reverse complement.
CCCGAGCCTCCACCATCTTCCTGCTACTGCGATAGGCTGTGACCAGTTTCCTCCCCTCCCCCCACCCCCAACCCAGATTCTTCTGTATGTCAGTGAGTGAGGTCATGGGCTCCCCTCCTTAATGTTCTCCAAGCACTTTGCATATCAGAATAAAATCTAAAGTTCTTACCTGCCCTGCAAGGTCTCCCCTGACTGTCCCTCCGACTTCCTTTTCCCCAAGACTCTTCTGGAAGCTCTGGTCACCTTACCCCTCCTTTTGACTAGGGGCATGCCAAGCTCGCGCCTGTCTCAGGACCTTTGCACTTGCTCTTCCTTGTGCTTGGAATTCTCTTGCCTTGGATTTTGTATGTTTCACTCCTGCCCATCACCCTATCTCAACTGGATGTCACCTCCCAGGAGAGGCCTCTCTCATCCCCCATCATTCTCTTCTGAATTCCCTTATTTTCTTGACAGCACTTACCGGTTCTTCAAATGACCTTATTTGTTTATGCGTTCGTTTACCAGTCTCACTTTTGCTGGAGTGAAAGCCCCCAGAGAGCAGGGACTCTTTCCTTCCTGTTCACAGCTCAATTTCCAGGCCCTGGGATGTAGTCAGTGTGAAAATAGCTGTTGACTGGCGCTAATTGCAGGGCCCCTGGGTGCTGATTTCGGAGAGGCGGGCGAGGTTGGGTGTCCTTGTGTATGTGTGTGTGCTGCTGTTGTGTTTGCACGGACCAGAGTAAACTCCTTCTAGCCTGTCATGGTTGATGTGTGGTTCCAGCTCATAGGAACCCGGTGAGACAGGGGAGTTTTCCCAGGCCCTCCGGCCCCCAGACTCTTGCATTGATGGGTCAGGTGGGTGGGCAGGAGAGGCGCACAATGTAGGAGACCATAGAGTTCAAACCCCAGCATTTTTTAGGTGAAGAGATGGGACCCAGAGGGGGACAGAGATTTACCTGGGGGCTTACACAGCTGAGAGAGGCAGAGACAGAATTAGGACCCAGGTTCTCTGACCCCCACTTGAGTGGCAGAGCTGCACCGCTTGGCCCAGGGGCCCAGGGTGGGCTCAGGGGCAGCCGCTGCAGCCGCAAATGGGATTAGGGGCAGTTTCCTGGAAGGCGAGAGGGGATGTCGAAATGCCGGGGTCCCCATTGGCTTGCAGGGATTGCAGGATGGTGAGCGTCTTATTTCTGCTGCCACAGGAAGAGGCCTGTTGGTGATTGACGAAACACCCAGGGGGCATGCTTTGGTGACAACAGGGCCACAATCTACCTTCTGCGCTGGATGGTGTGTGTGTGTGTGTGTGTGTGTGTGTGTGTGTGTGTGTGTGTGTGCGTGTGTGTGCGTGTGTGTGTTTGGGAAGTGGGCCAAGGGCAGCTCAGCCTCTCCTCTTACTGTTGGTTCTGCAATTTTGGAAGGTGGCCTCGGAATCCTGGGGAGCTTGTGAAACCCAGATGCCTGGGTGCTGGCCACAGAGCCCAGACTCCGTGGCTGGGTGTGGGGCCTGTGCAGATGCCCCAGAGGTTAAGCACGGCTGCTCAAATCAGTCACTTCCCTCTGAGAGCGCTGCACGCCACTGCCGGAATGGGAGATGGGGCAGAGAAATGCATATGTTTCTCTTACTAGCAGTGCGTTTTAATATGTGTTAGAAAAATTCAGAACCAATGTAGATGTTATCATTTAGGATAAATCTAGGTCGGTATTGGAAAGTTTAAAGGCATTAAACAAATTCATTATTTAATATTTAAGGGATTTAAAGAAAAAATAAATTAAACATCAGCACAGGTGGTACTGTTAATACAGTGAAAGTGATATAGGTGGTACTTGGGCAGCTGAAGTTTGGTAAACTCCGCTCGATATACACGTCAAATAAATATGTAAAGAATGTGAGTTTGAAGAGCGCTCATGTGCAGGCTTGTTGGGGTGCCCCACTCTCTAGGAACAGCCGGTGGTGCAGTTGGGTCTTTGGCTCAGGGCAGCACCCCAGGAGAGAAGGGAGAGGCTGGACTGGGCTGGGCTGGGGCAGGGCTGGGTCATGTGGCATGGGGCAGGCTGAGCCACAGCCTCTGGTCCTGCATGGGGCCCTGCCACCTGTCTGCAGCAGGCTGCCCCTGCGCCCTTGCTCAGGGATGTGGGAGGGGATAACTAAGCCAAAGAGTGTCCCCAGGGGCTGTGAGGATGAATTTGCTGAGGTTTTGGAGAGTGCCAAGTGTTGGTAAATCCCACCTCCCTCTCCCTTGGGCAGCTGTTCACCATTTACTCCTGGGAGACGCAGGTGGGGTTGGAGCCGGAACGTGCGTGGAGGACGGGCTCTCCAAGGCCAGCCCAGCTCCTGAGTCGCTCTCAGGTCTCGTGTCGCCTCGGCTGTCTGTGCAGGGTGGAGAGGGAGGCAGAGGGGCGGGCTTCCTGAATCCACATCCCTGCCCTTTGCACATTTTAGTCCAGGGGCTGTGGCCCCAGCGCAGGGGGAGGATTGTGGGGCATCCTGGTGAGTGAGGTTTGTGTTTGGAGTCCCCCACCTCCTTCTTCCTCCCCAGTGAGGACTCGCCTTCCCAGTGGGAGGGACAGGGGCCTTAGGGTGGATGGAGAGGCAGTGGCTGCTTGGGGAGGTGCTGGCCCTGTGCTGAGCCCTGACCCGACTGGCTCACTGGTGACAGAAACCAGAGCGGGCGGCCTGCTTGGAGAGGCGGCTGGCAGAGGGTCAGAGCCTGGGCCAGCTTGGGGGCCTTTTTCCATGGCGGAGTGAGCCCCTAGCCAGCCCACTTGCACCCTACTCTTCCCACGGGGTAGGATCAGAGGGGACCTCCTCCTGGTAACCAGGCAGTAGCTGCTTTTCTTGATTTTTTTTTTTTCCCTAGGAAATTTACCAAGTTTTGGCCCAGAGGTTTACATGTCCCACCCCCTAGCAAAGCTTTCACTATTCAAGCTCCAAGTGGAAGGCGCCGAGGCTGTAATTGCGCCGGCATTAGCCCAGGAACATGCTGAGAGGAGCGGGAACAGGGCACATGGGGATCCTGGAAGCAGCCACAGGCCTGAATTAGCTGCTGTTCTGCTCGCAGTCACCGCCCTGCTCCTCTCTGGGGTCCCTCCTTGTCCTCTCTCCTCCACCTTGCCCCCAGGCCGCTCTGTTCCTCCCGAGGCCAGTAGCCAGCCAGCCTCTGACAGGTGCATCCCACACGGGTCCCATAGAGGCGGTGTCCCCACAACAGCCTTTGTGTTGACAGGCGTCCTGGGGGCCTTCTGGCCCAGGCAGAAAGGTTTGATAGCAGCTCAGGCAATTGCTTGGGAGGCCAAAAGCCCCAGCGTGGCTGCAGGCCCTTGCTTAG
>RJWJ010044262.1:0-12253 GCA_004363605.1 Indri indri | reverse complement strand
TATAACAGCACAAAATGGACTAAGACACCTACCTTGGCATAAAATCTTGCCTTAGCTAAGCATTTACTGTGGTCTCTGAGGCTCCAAGATTCCCAGCTATCATGTTCCAAATCTCTCCTCAGCTGCGTTCCTTCCCTTCAGGAAATTGGGGTCATTTTGTAAACCAAAGAAGCTCTCTTCTCTCACATGTAGGTTTTGATTCTTGTTAATAGCCCTCAGTTTTTCTTTATCCTTCTGCGTGGCATCAGTACAACCTAGTAACAGCCAATTCCACTGTCCTTGTAGACATTTCTTTCCCCATGTCTTTCAAATGCCTGAATCACCTCACTGGCACGAGTGTTTTCCTCTGCTGGGACATCTTTTCCACTGTGAAATCTTCAGCAACTGGACTATTCTCTTGTGTTAGTGGATAGCCATGCCCCACTTTGCCCTGAAGATAGGGTCTCCCTTACCAACAGGACAGTGAGTGAGAAATTCCCATGCTGTATCTTACCACCTATTATCTTTGACCCCTCCCAGTACCACCTGTCAGTCCAGGTCCTCTTAGAAGCAGACACAAAAAATGGATTTAGACGTGCAGGTGATGAAGTAGGAAGGAGGATGAACAGACAGGGAGAGCATTCTGAATATGATGCATGAATGACCCCTGAGAAAGAGGGAGGGAAGAAAGGATGTGATAGAAATAGCCTCAGACTTCCATTCTCCAGACCAGGCCTATGGAGAATCTTGGGTTTTTTTCTCTTTAGAGACAAAGGTTGTCCATTATAGACTCCCACCGGAATAATATTGGTCTGGCTGTAGCGCTCTTCGCTGTGCTCCATCATTGTCTGGAAACAGCCTGCTGCGTGCATAGCCTTGGGTGAAGGTCTTGCTGTTAATACTGAAGTGGATTCAAAGGTATGACAGCCAGGGTTTCCCCACAGCAGGTGCATCTGCAACTGCCTCACATTAACCATTAACTTACCACTTTTAGAAATTGCACCATAAGGTCATCCTCAGAGTTAAAATGAGGCTCTAAACTACTAAATCAATAACAGATAGATTAGGGGCTACAGTTTAACACAGTGGAAGAACACGAGATTAGAAGTCAGGAGAACTGTGCTTTGGTTGTTATCAGTGGGCTGAATCACTCAGCTCACCTAGGCTCTATTTTTTCAATCTGTTAAATAAGAATAATATATTTTAAAATCTCTTATCTAAAGCAATTGGACTGCTCATTAAGAAGATTTCACTTAAGTGAAAAACAAGTTTTAATGATTTATGTATGTCTTATGTAAATAATTTTCATGTTAAAAAAGACACATGCACTTACAGTCTTTTGAACTACAGGCCATATGCTTGAGTTGACATCTGCTAATTGGAATACTGCCTTTTTAATTTTTGCAATCTGAGTGCAGAATCCATCTTTATTTTAATTAATTTATTTATTTTTATTGTAAATTGACAAATTATAGATGTTTATTTTTATGAGGTATAAAATGATGTTATGATTCATGACTATAATGTGGAATAATTAAATCAAGCCTATTAACATATTTGTCATCTCAAATATTTATCATTTCAGGGGGTGAGAACATTTGAAATTTATTCTCTTAGCAATTCTGAAATGTATAATACTCTATTATTAACTTTATTCACTATGCTGTGCAAAAATTTCTCAGGAAAAAAACTAAAAAAACTTGTCCCTTCTGTCTGAGATTTTGTATCCTTTGACTATCATCTCCCCATTGCCCCCACTCCTGAGCCTCTGTAACCACCATCCTACTCTCTGCTTCTAGAAGTTTGATTATTTTGGATTCCACATATAGGTGAGAGAATGTGGTATTTGTCTTTCTGTGCCTGGCTTATTTCGCTTAGCACAGAGTTCTTCAATTCCAACCATGTTGTCACAAATGACAAAACTTCTTTCTTTTTTGAGGATTAAAAGTATTCTGTTGTGTGTATATACCACATTTTCTTTACCCATTCATCTGTTGATTGGTAACTTAGGTTGATTCCATAACTTGTCTATTTTGCATGGTGCTACAGGGAACATGGAACTCAGACATCTATTTGACATACTGATTTCAAGTCCTTTCCATTTTCCCCCAATCTTTTACAGTTATTTTTCTATACCTACCTTGATAGTATTGTTGTCAGCTTTACTTAAACTGTCCCAAGCATTCAAAGAGTTTTCATGGAAACTAGTACTGGTTTTCTTTTGCAGTTGTATTTCATCTGCATATATAATTCTTAATTAAACAGGTTGAGGACCAATTTTTGGTAAAATGCAACTCAACTCATTGAACATCAGTACATTGGTGCTTTAAAAATTAGCCTGTGAGCTGATAGAATTTACTGTGTATATAGACATTAAATAGAACTGTGATTACATAGTTACATGAAGACAGATTAAGAATGGCTACAAATCTCAGTGGGATTGTGGAGGTTATAATTGCACAAATCTGTTTTGAATTAATTAATAAACTAATAGCCCACAGGCATCAATCACCTGATTAATTTTTTAAATTTTATACTCTGTATTCCTTTCTCTATATTTTGATTGCTTTTATCTCCTCTCTGCCAAGTCATGGTTTCTATGAAACTCCACTTTGGAATTGTTAGGTTCATCTGTGTGGGTGGATATTCCCTGGCACCTGGTTCCCAGTGTCAAGAATGAATACTGGTACAGAGTTGAGCTGAGGATGGAGTGATCACAAACACAGAGCAGTTTTATACAAACAGTTTATCACATAAAAGAAAGAATCAAAGTAAAGAAGGAAGCTATACAAAGTGAAAATACGTTCCAGAGAGAGTGGAATGGGTCAGTCTCCAGGAGTGGAGAAAGATGCTGAAATCTGAGCACAGGCTGCCTTTTATAAGTTCACTAGTTTGTCCTGCCTTTCTCCTGGCAGGATTGGTTGCCATTTCCCACCTTTGGAGGTGATTGACAGGTTGGTGTTATATAACAAATCACATGATAGGTTGCATAACAGGGTGGGTTATATAATAGTTTCTCTCTCTCTCTCTCTCTCTCTCTATATATATATATAGATAGATAGATAGATAGATACACAATTAATGATAAATTAAGCATACATGCCTTGTTTGTAGCTGAAGAAACAGAACCCAGTATTGGGAGTAGTTTTCTCTTTTGAGCTTCCTCCAATATGATTATTGTGTGATTTTATCCATTTATCCTTTACTTTTGTAGGTCCTTGAATGCTGCACTTCATGTCATAGGTTTTTGACACAAAAAGTGAGTGAAGAGACCATTGTCCTGATATGGCCCATAGATGTGCCAGAGATGAAAGTGCTTTCCAAATTCTCCAAGTACTCTCCTACATTTTCTAGCTTTTTTTGCAGTTAAGTTGGGGCCATGGGACTAGTTCTGGTCAATGGAGAAGAACTAGGGGTATTACTTCTGGGCTAAGGTGGGTCAGAGCCAATGTGCCTCCTCCAGCTCTCTGGCTTGGAGGTCATGTCTTGAGATGGTTGTTTCATGGCTGGGTAAATCTTGTTAATATTTTTCTAAGTCAAAATGTTCCTACCAATCTGCACCACATTTCATGAAAGGGAGAAGTAAACTTTTCTGCTAAGCCATGGAGATTTCTGAGGGCTTTATTTTTTTATTGCAGCTGCTAGTGTTAATTATTTTAATGAATAAAATAGGCTACCTATTTATTCTTCCTGCAAGTATAGGAAAAATGAGCCTAAAGAAGATCTCATTCTATACCTCAGTTAGAAATGCGTGATATATACACTTCTCTTACTACTCTAATATTACTGTGTGTGAAGACCTAATAATCCTTTATATTTGCTTAACAATTTAAAATTTTCCAGAAACATTCAGACATATTATCTCCTGTGATCTTCACCAAAAAGGGTCAGGAATTATATTCCCTTTTAATCAATAAAGGCACATAATAAGGTTAAATACCTTGCTCAATGTACTTAGCTACTAGAATGAATTCATATTTCAGAATTCCTTATTCCACTATAACCACATGTATTAATATATGTAAATATATATAAATGTGTGTGTGTTTATGTGTGTCCTTTGACAATACAGACAATGAAATACTGATTTCTTTTTCTCATGATTTCTAATCTCTCACCTACAGTCCCAAAAAGCATTGTTAATGATTTGTATTTTCCGATGCATGAAATGACAGATGATTATGGAGAAGACAGGGGTCGAGAGTCAGAAGACCTGTGGACGAGTCTTGGCTGTGCAACATGCTAGTTGTGTGTTTTTCACCTGGTCAAATGTGTCTGGGTCTCATTTTTCTTGACTCTGTATGAAATAAAGGTGATGGAATAAATAATCCCTAATAACCTCTATAGTTGGAACTATTATACTTTTATGTCAAAACCACTAGATAATATCTTAGCAGTAGGAAAATTTTACTCCCCACTGTAAGAGCAGTCAAAGATGATTACTATCGTTAATAAGGTTTTAAAGATGCACTGTTATAATTTAAGGGGTTACAATGGAAAAATAAAGACATGTTTCAAATGGATTTGAGGATTATTTTAAGTCATAGTGTCTTTCAGTAAAACCACTTGAAAATTTTCACTTTTTGAGTTCTAGCTTTTAGGGTTATTTTCAGGGGCCATAGGTGAAGTGCGCTATAAAAATCTGGATTTTCATTCTCCTTTCATTATCAACTTCTGTCCTCCCTGGGCAAGTAAATTAGCTCCTACGCTTCTCAGTTTTTTGAAAAGTGACTAGATAATAGTGGCCTACTGCAAAAAATCATTATCAAACATTCTTAGGAAACAATATGAAAGCACAAGTTTCCATTCTCTCTGCTCATAACGATTTGAATAACAATTACACAGTGTGTTTCATTGAGAATCTACTAAGTGTTCAGCACTGTTTTTCACTTGGAGTATTTGGAAAAATTAGTCTTCCTAGTCTATTCTGCTCTCTATTCACTGTCTAATGGCCCGAGGAAGGATTCACTTCTAAAAATCAGTGACTTTTCATCAGATTTGTCCCTAGAAAAAGTTAAGAGTTTGGCAAAATTTATCTTCCTCTTTCTCAAGTTTCTCTCCCTGACTCTCAGCATTTCTTATGTCTTCTTTTCATATCCCACCAATCCTGCTCCCTCCCAAATCTCCCCAGTCACAGTAACCAGGCTCTCCTCTAACGCACTGTTTCCCTTAATGTTCCCCTCCACCAGAAAAGATCTTTTTGGGGAAAGCTATGATAAACATATTCCTTCAAATATGTAAATAATTGGCATTGCATAATAATTTATTAACAGAATATAGTGAATCAAACCCAAAGAAAAACATGAGTTAAATCTGTATCGCTAAATAGGTAAAATTTCAGGTTTTTAAACCCAATTGGTAGGGAGTAGTCCTACTTATTGGATGTACAATGTGCACCTGACACTGAAAATGGAGTTTTCCTGTATGCTTTTATTTTATCTGTACAATAACTTCATAATTAGATATTATGCTTTTATGCTTTAAGATATATATATATATATATATACACACACACACATATATATATAGAGAGAGAGAGAGAGAACTGTGCTTGAGAAAGATTAAGCAATTTATTGAAGGTTACAAAGTCAGTAAGTGGCAGAACCGGGATTGATATCTAGTCTGTCTGACTGCAAAATCCACACTCTTCTTCTCAATTGCATTGTATCTTTCTGTTTTTGAATGATATTTTGAAAAGAGCTATAAACCCCTGAGGCTGGTCATGTTTAAAGTTCCACAGAAGCATACTTTAAACTTTTATTATTTGCCATGTAACACATTTAAATTTTAAAACTTCTTTCACAGTTTGAACTATATTTCCTCATTCAATCTGGGTCTCATAAGATGAAAACGCTCTAATGAAGAAAACAAAAAAGAAAGAAAGAGCATTTACAACACCTACAACACAAGGGTGTTTACATTAGATACCATTTAAACCCAAGACTTAATTTTTTTCTATTCATTTCATGTAACTTTTGCAAAAATAAAAACTAAAGTGAAAATAATACAGATTAATTTCCTTTTATTTGAAATCCTCTCTCTAAAAGGATGAAATAAAAGCTTTATTATTTTTATTTTACTTTAATAAGGATCTGGGCTATTTTATTTTTAGCTTTTCAGCCTCTGCAGACAAGAAGCTACACTAGACATAGTGTTTTTTTCAAATTTCAAAATATTATGGGGTGGGTACAAATGTTTGTGCTACATGGATACCATGTATATGTTTTAGTCAGGGCTTTTAGTGTGTCCATCACCTGAATAGTGTTTATTGTACCCAATAGGTAAGTTTTTACCCACCCCACCTTCCCCCCTTCTGGGTTTCCAATACTGTTTACACCTTTTTGGGCCCGTGCGTGCCCATTGCTCAGCTCCCCGTAATTAAACAGTACATGTGGTGTTAGTTTCTCCATTCCTGAGATACCTCACTTAGGATGATGATCTCCAATTCCATCCAAGTTACTGCAAAATACAATATTTCATTCTTTTTTATGGCTGAGTGGTATATACCACATTTTCTTTATCCATTCATCAATTGATGGGCACTTAGGTTGATTCCACATCTTTGCAATTGTGAATTGTGCGGCAACAAACATTTGAGTACAGGTGTCTTTTTGACAAAATGACTTCTTTTCCTTTGGATAGATACATACTAGTGGAGTTGCTGTATCTAATGGTAAGTCAACATTTAGTTCATTAATAAATCTCCATAGTGTTTTCCATAGAGGTGGTATTAATTTGCAGCCCCACTGACAGTGTATAAGCATTCCTTTCTCTCTGTATCTACGCCACCATCTATAGCTTTTTGACTATTTAATAATGGCCAGTCTGATATGAATAAGGTCGTGTACCCTTTTGATTTTAATTTGCATTTCCCTCATGATTAGTGATGTTGAGTATTTTTTCATGTTTGTTGGTCATTTGTCTATCTTCTTTTGAAAAACTTCTGTTCATGTCTTCTGCCCACTTTTTAATGAGGTTGCTTGTTTTTTTCTTGCTGATTTGTTTAAGTTATTTGTAGATTCTGGATATTAGCCCTTTTTTGAATACATGGTTTGAGAAGATTTTCCACCATTCTGTAAGTTGTCTGTTTACTCTGCTGATTATTTCCTTAGCTCTGTAGAAGCTTTTAAATTTAATTAAGTCCTATTTATTTATTTGTGTTACTTCTGTATTTGCCTTTGGGGTCTTAGTCATAAATTCTTTGCCTAGGTTGATGTCTAGAAGAATTTTTCCTACATTTTCTTCTAGAGTTTTTATGGTTTCATGTCTTACCTTTAAATCTTTTATCCATCTTGAATTAATTTTTGTATATGGAAAGAGATACAGGCATTGTTTAATTCTTCTACATGTGGCTATCCAGTTTTCCTAGCACCATTCATTGATAGGGCTTCCTTTTCCCAGTGTTTCTTTCTGTCTGCTTTGTAGAAGATAAGTTGATTGTAGGCAGCTGGTTTTATTTCTGTATTCTATATTTTGTTGCATTGGACTATGTCAGGTCTCTGTATCAGTACACAGGCCTGATGTTGTGGAGAGGCCTGCCACCACTCTGGTTGTAGTATCCTCAGGGGAAGCGTGGAGTCTGGGATTAATACAGGAATATATGTAACTCCTATAAGTTAATTTTTTAAAGACAAATGGGGCAATAAAAAGGTAGCAAAAACTACAAACAAGCAATTCACAGGTAAGGAAACTCAAATGGCTAGGGAATTGAGCAGGAACTGTCTCACATGATTGTGGGGGCCAGCAAGTCCAAAATCTACAGGACAGACTGTCAGGCTAGGGATTCAGACAAAAGTTGATGTTGCAGTGTTGAGTCTGAAGGCTGGAAACTCAGAATTTCCATGATGCAGCCTGGAGGCAGAATTCCTTTTTCTTTGGGAAAATTCAGTCTTTGCTCTTAAGGCCTTGAACTGACCAGATGAGGCCTACTCACATTATAGGTGGGTAATCTGCTTTATTTAAAGTCAATTGATTACAAATGTAATCATATCTAAAACATTCCCTATAGCAACATCTAGACTAGAGTTTGACTATACAACTGGTCACCATAGTCTAGTCAAGTTGACACATAAAATTAATCATCACAGCTTCTGTCCTTAAAATACGTATAGTGTTATTTGCATATATTAAACTTTATATAAATGGCATAAAACATTTGATGTTGATTTGTCACTGGCTTTTTTCCTTTCCCATTTATTTAAGAAACCTATTTGTGTGAGTATATGTGTTTTTTTAATGCAGTATAACATTCTTCTGTATTATTTGTACATTATTCTGGTGATAAACAATAGATTGTTTCCAATTGTTTGCAATTATAAACAATGCTGCTATGAACATCCTTGCTCAGCAATGTACGTATACTAAAATTTCTAACAATGGAATTATTGCTTCATGTGATATGCACTTTTTATTAATCTTTATAAGATAGTGCCAAATTGTTAGACACATCTACAACTCTAATCCAGAACTCTTGGAGCAGCCAGCTTTTTGGAATGCATAATGTGTAAGTTTTAGGAAGGTAAAGGTAATAAATGTGACAATTCCACAGGCCCTATGACAGCATCCAATCCAATATGTTAGTATTTTTGCAGTGAAAAGTACAAATAAATAAAGTACTATAAATATCTTCACATAAGTTAAGATCAGATTTTTACTTTCACATAAGTCTAGGTCAAGTTGGATATTACTGTAAAGTAAATATTTAAAATCTTTCAGTTTTAAGAATATTTTTAAGTTTGGAATTGTAAGTAGAGGTCTCATTTGTCCCACATCATTGCCTATACTTCCTGTTATGAGGATTTTTGTTACTTGTTAGTCCGATGTGGATGAAACATTTGAAAGTGTGATTCACACTGGCACTTTTGCTACATTGCCTAAATTTTTTCTTACATTTCCTAGCCATTTTATAATCCAAGTTACTAAAGTATGCCCTAATTCTCTTTTAAAAGTTTTAAATTTTGCTTCCCAGATTTAGGTCTTTAATTCTCACAGAATTAGCATTTAAATACGTTATGAAAAAACATGATCTGACTTCACTGTATTCCACGTGGATAGCCTGTTGCCCTACAATCATATATTGCATATCGTACATTCTTTTCCCACTGATTTTATGTCATTTTTATCATATCTATGTTCAAGTAGCTCCATTTCTGCATTTTCTGTTTCATTTCATTGGTTAATTTGTTTATTCCTGAATCAATACTAGACTGTCTTAGTAAAACTTTAGTAATAGTCTTTGCTATCTAGAAATGTTTCTGCAGAGTAGTCTTAGTCTGTTTCCTTTATACTTCGATGTAAATTATAGAATCAACTTTTTAAGTTCCATAAAAATATCAAGCAAATAAATAAATATAAAATCCTGCTGGAGTTTGAAGAATTAGATAGAATAATTTGTGGATCATTTATATTTTTGCTATATTGAGTGTTCCTTTTTATGAATACTTACTCATTTAGGTTTTTTATTATCTCTCAATGCAGTTTTATAATATTTACCACAAGAATCCTTCATGTATTTGTTAGATATTATGTATTTGGGAATTTTGTTACTATTGAAAATACTTTTTTTGGAATTAAAGTTTTTTTTTCCCCTCACTGTATGTGGCGAGAATGTAATTAAAGTTTTTAAATTGAGTTTCTTTGCCAAAGTAAAACTGTGAATAAAAATTTTAGAAGAAAACATAAGAAAAATTTGTCATGTTCTTCGGTTTGTCAAAGAATTCTTAGATTCTTATGATGGCTAATTTTATGTGTCTGCTTGTCTTGGCCACAGTGTTTAAATATTTGGCCAAACATAATACTAGATGTTTCTGTGATGGTCTTTTTATATAAAATTAGCGTTTAAATTGGTGGACTTTGAGCAAAGCACATTGACCTCTGTAATGTGGGTGAGCCTTATCCAATCAGTTGAAGGCCTTAATAGAACAAAATACTAACCTCACTCAAACAAGGAAGAATTCTGCCAGTAGATGCAGGTGGCCTTCAGACGGACTTGAAATACAACAGTGGTTCTTCCCTGGGTCTTCAGCCTGATGGTCTTCAGACTTAACCTGAAACACCAGCTCTACTGGGTCTTTAGTCTGGCAGCCTACTCTATAGATTTTGGACTTGCCAGCCTCCATTATCACATGATTCAATTTCTTAAGATAAATCTTCTTTCTCTCTCTCTCTCTCTCACACACAATACACACACACACACACGCGCGTGCGCACACGCACACACATATTATTGATTCCGTTTTTCTGAAGAACTTTTACGAGTACAATGCTACACCAAAATCATAATCCATAAAATTAAGAAAGATAAACTGAGCTGTACTAAAATTCAAACCTTTTGCTTGGCAAATAACACTGCTAAGAGAATGGGAAGACACATCACAGACTGGGAAAATATACTTGAAAAGTACATATCTGGCAAGGGTTTTATCAAGAATATATAAATAGTTCTTAAAACTTAAGAATAAAATAACAAAAAACACAATTTTTAAAATGGGCAAAATATTTGAATAGACATTTCATCAAAGGATATAATAGATGGCCATTAAGTACATAAAAAATGCACAACATTGCCATTGATTAGATAAATTCAAATTAGAACTGCAATGAGATATCACTACATATCTATTAGAATGCCAAGGGGGAAAAACCTGACAGTAACTAGTGTTGACAAAGATATAGAACAACTTGAAGTCTTGCACATTGCTTTTGAAAACTTGAAATGTTGCAACTATTCTGGAAAGCAATACGGTAGTTTCTTTCATAGTTAACTATACTCTTATTATATCATACAGCAATTCTACTCATAGGTATTTACCAAAAAGAAATAAAAATTTATGTTCACACAAAACCTTCATGTGAATGTTTATAGCAGCTTTATCCAAAATCATCAAAATCTAGAAACAACACAAATATCCTTCAATACATAAATGGAAAAATAAATTGTGTTAAAGCCATATAACGATAAAAAGGAATCAACTCTAGTGATACATGCAACAACATTACCGGACCTCAATTTCTTTGTAGTGTGTAAAAGTCATCAGAGCTAAAAGTCTAAATTTTGTATGATTCAATTGTAGGACATTTAGAAAAGATAAAAACCATTGGGACAGAGAATGACCTAGTAGTTGCAGAAGTTGATATTGTGGTTAAGGGCTGACTACAAAGGCGCCACACAAGGTAAATTTTTGGTGTGATTGAATAGTTCTGTATCATGATGTTGGTAGATACATAACTTTGTTAAAATCCATAAAATAGTATATCGCAAAGACTGAATTTTGCTGTATATCAAGTAAAAAACTAAATCATGAAAATATGTCTATAATATTTTCATTCAGCTTTCCTGTCCCAGTCCTTGTTATTAATATTGAGGTAAAAGTCTTATTTCTGGTTCCTAGATGAGGATCCTTGTGATAGTTGACATATTATAGATATATCCACAAGGGAAGAAGTTAAGATAAGAGAGACTAATTAAAAATTGTGACACCCACTCTGTGCCAAGTGCAAAATTATATATCTGCATCCCTCATGCCGTTTAGCTCTTACATCAACACTGTGAGGTAAGTTGTTATCATACAGACACTTGTAATATCGAAAGAGCAGGAAACCAAGGCCTGGAAAGACTAACTAGGTTGATGTCTGGTTAGCATTTGTGCAATCTTTATTATGCTATTATAGAGCACTTATTTATTATTAATTAGGGTTCTTATGATTTGTGGATTAAGGATATACAAACATATGAGATATTTTGATTATTTCTTTGCTGTTCCTTTCTCTCTCAAAGTGACCAACTGTGTGGCATATATGACAGGTGTCTTTGGTGAGAAAATGTTACGTGATAGAAATGCCTCCCTTTAGGAAATTCTTTGTCCTCCCAGGAGCTGGCTGGGTAGGTGACAGCAGTGTATCCAATGCACACTGTAGCTAACGGAATAATAGGGACGTTCTTTCCTACATTTATTACAATGTTCCAGAGCTATCAAATGTGTAATCATCAAAAACTTCATCAAATTATTTTTTTCTGTGAAGAACAAGGCTGCTCTTACTCCTGTTTTTTGAACATATGTTGACAGGTACACAGGGAAATGGAAAATATTTCTTAGAGAAAATCTGAATCATTAAACTGTCTAAATAACCATTCACTTTGTAATCTGTACTTCTTGTGTCATTATTAATGTTTAGTGTGTGCTGAACACTGCATAAAAACATTTCTTTGAAATTGCGTGAACACAAGGTTTCCGGGATAATGTAGCTTTGTCAATGCAGGTACTCAAGTCTGTTT
>RJWJ010044261.1:0-12247 GCA_004363605.1 Indri indri | reverse complement strand
AGGGAAGGAAGGAAGGAGGGAAGGAAGGAAGGAAGGAGGGAAGGAAGGAAGGAAGGAAGGAAGGAAGGAAGGAAGGAAGGAAGGAAGGAAGGGGGGGTGGGAAGAAAAAAGAAAATAATGATAATTACCCCCTAAACTTTTTTTTTCTTCCTGGAACATGCACATGACTAGCCGAATTCTTGTTTCATGAATTGATAAGTACAGTAATAGAAGTCTACCCACTATGGATGGCACACAGAAAAGTTATTAATAGGAAGAGCCTGAAACACTGAGGCCATAGGTAAGTGAACACACCAACCCTGGACTCATACCCTTCAACTTATTATATGGAATAAATAAATTGCTATTTCTTTAAGACACTTTTTGCTTAGGTTTTCTGTTTATACAGACAAATTCATTCTTAAATAATAGAGATATAACAGAGACATACTGTCCTAAATGGAACTAAAACTGTTGTGAAATATTACAGCATTGCCATTTTCATACAACTAATTAATAAAATAGCAAAACATACATACCTTCTCCCATGGGTAATAATTTTAAAAATCTGCATTAGTTTTAGGGGATCATTAAAATGAATAATTGGCAAATGTAATTCAAATATTAAGACAATCTGTTTTTCTTCAAAAAGAGATGCTGTGTATATTTTCTTAACATATGGAGCAACCCAAAATAAAGCTACTATTTGACAATTGGTAAAATATTGTATTAAAAATCATACATTGACAAAGTGCCCTATGTGTTGCAGGGTATAGATATGCATTGTTTCAAAAACTTAATATATAACTATTTTAAGTTAATATAGTTTGAAGTAGTAATCTAATTTACTTTATCAAAACATAACACTCAATCTTAGAGAATTTTCAGACAAGAATAATCAGGGTTAAATTCCTTTAGGCAATATATACTATTATGAAACAGGAAGAGAAAATCAATTTTCTAAGATTGGAATCAGAGGCTCATTAAAATATTCATTATGCATATGAGATATTCTTGTGGTCCTCAAGAGTACCAGCCTGAGTGATAGAAAGGATTTTTGAGGACAAAAATTTGCTGCATTGAGAACAAGAAATGGTAGGTGAGAAAATCTCAGCAGCTAAAATTTGCTTCTGCGTAATAGCATGCTACATGCCAGAAAACCACGGTGATATAACCCCCTTTCCCCAAATTTTTAAACTTAATCTTATTCCATCAAAAAGTTACATTGATATTACATGGAACATTAAAATTATCTCTCTACCTATAATGTATTGTAAATTTGCTGGAATGTGCTTAATCTATAAAATATGGGATGCAGATATGTATTTATATGACTATGGAATGGGACAAAAGATTTCAATCATATTCTCTGTAGCCGAGGGAAAATTATTTCTTGGGGAACTTATACTTTGTTTCGTAAGTTTTATCCCATTTAGCTCTAGAGGAGAAATGAAATTGACAGTGTTGCGAGGAGGCAGGCCTGAATACAGTGTGAAAATAATTTTCTTCCCCTCGACCCTTTTAAAAAATCACTGCGATGGATCTTCACCAGGACCAGTCTAAGAAATAAAGAGCATGATTTTTTCCCCTCTCTTTGATGAAATTCAATGGAAACATGCATTAAAAACTCTTTATAATAGAAGCTTAGGCTTTTAGTTCAGGGATGTGTTTTCTTTCAATGCAAATGATTTTTATCAAAAGCATTGTACAAATTATCAGTCAGGGTTCAACCGGCAAAGCAGAACAAGTGGAGGGGAGAGACAGAGACAGAATAAAGAGTTGTTTGACACAATTGTGGATGCTGTCTAGGTAAGCCTAAAATCTCTATTCTTGTGGTCCTGAAAGTAGACAGGAAGTAAAGATCAGGCACTCCCTATAACCCCCAAGGCATGGGCAGGACATGTCATCCAGAGGTGAGATTTTGTCTCTCTCAGGAAAGCACAAGCTGTCTATGAATGCCACATAACTGAAAAAGTGAGGTGCATCCAGCATAATCTCACTAATTTAAAGCCAACTGTATTGAGACTTTGCATCTATGAAATCCCTGGATTTATGTTTGATTAAAACATTGGGAAGGCCAGGTCAGCCTAGCACAACCCACAATAGTAATGTGCTTCTATGCATTTTCCAAGATAAAGTTGAATGCATCAATTCAATCAATTATCTGATCTAGTAATGTAAGCACCAGCACTAATGACTAAGTTGAAAAAATTCTTAGACAAAATTAAAAAAAAAAACTGATGGAGATTCATAATTGAGAGAATAGGTACACAAAATAAGGAGATGTGAGGCTCAATAATATTTTAAATTTGATTATTTTGTCACAGGATTTAGGAGCCATGAACATATTATGATGGTTTTGTTTGAAAGTGTCTCTTTCTTAATATGTTGCTGTGCTCCATACATGTGTCAGAAAATCTAATTTTTCTATTCAAGGCAGATAATTTTGTTTGATATTTATTAAGAAATTCATTTTGCCAAGTGCATGTGGTGTAGGATTTTAAAAAGAAAGGCTGTAACAATTAGTGTTACATAGGTGATACCTTTTATGGAGTAATGTGCATAAAATACATAGAAATGCACACACACACACAATTTGAGCACAAACATGTTGAAATATCCATTAGTCTTCTGTCACACCCCTACCTTCTTCTTCCAATTCCCCTGTTAAATGAGGCCAAACAAGGTCTGGAGAATTCTGAAGCATTACTCCTATATTTCCCATATTTACAAGAAGTATTCAAGAGCAAGCAGAAGCAGATTATGATTTTTTTCTTCCTCCAAGGAGGACCAAAATGCATAAAATTTCAGTGTATGATGCTAATTTTTCAGGTATATGAGCTTTAGTTGACAATGTTCATTGTTATTACGATATAGCTAGGTTTCTGCTTTTACCATTACTGAGAGCGATGAAGAGTCACCCTTAAACATTGCCTTGGTCTGACAAACTGCATTGCAAAAAGAGATTCCAGGAAATAGATATGCTAATTCTTATCAAAGGTTTTTAGACTGCTCTTCTTCTCTTTTCAATTTCGTTTTTGCTTTTGAAAGCTATGCTCATCTTTACTATTGGTCAGAAATGATATCAATATACATTTCTTTATTTCATTTTTATAAAATTTTTCAGAGTCAGGGTTTTGCTCTGTCACCCAGGCTGGAGTGCAGGGGTGCAACACAGCTCACCACAGCCTCTACTTGAAAAATGAATAATTTTTCAAAATAGATTATCTATCTTATATGAACTTAATTGTTTTTCATAATAATGATGACAACAGTCAACAACACTACTCTCTTTAGTAAACCTCATCTTGTTAGATTTGGTCCTAAATTCCTTGACTGAATTCCCAAAATCTGTTTCCCCACACATTGTCAGCTGAGAGGACTTTAACTGAGATATTATTATCAAATAGGCCGTAAATGATGATGTTTGGTCTCTACTCAGATTGGAGAGACCATTAAGTCAGGCTATTCACCAGTGAAGAAGAAAATAGAATAACAGTGACTAGAAGACCAGCAGAAAAAAATCCTTGTGTTTACTTGTCTTTGGAAATACATTTGGGAAAAGATTCCTTTGTGGATACCTGTTAAACTTCTGGTTTAGCTTTCCCTGACCTAATTCACACCACACATTCCAGAAACCTATTTATACTGATCTATAACACTTTCAATTATTGACTTTTGCATATAAAAAAAATCGCAACAACTTCCTAACACATAAAGCATGTTGGAGAAACCCAAGAAAAAATTAGAAATCCTCTACTTTAATTCTAGGCCTAAAAAAAGATCACAGTTAAATTTTACAATTGTATTTCAATTCCTTCAGTTATTTAATGCTGAATATTATAATATACCAATTAAAAGAGATATCAGTTATTACTTTCTTCAATGTGATATGATTTTTAAAATTTTTGCTTGACCTCGGTTATATTTCAATTGTACATAAGGAATATTTTTGTCACAAATTTGCGGTTATGCTGAAACTGAGAAAGAAAGAAATAAGAGATAATGGAATAACAGAAAATAGAAAAATGTATAAAGAATAATTGGAACCAATATTTTGGCTAAAACCATCTAAAAATTTTGATTAAATTATTTAAAAATCTGCTTAATGTCATTAGTGAACTAACAAGACAAGAAAATTAAGGGTCCAAGAACTAGAAAAAACTAAATACATCTAGACAGATGGGTCTAGCATGTGGAGGTGATTGTCTCCTAAGAGTATTTGCTTGTTCTGGAAGAGGTAGAAATGAATTTGAGAAGTTTCCTGTCATATTTTAAAGTCTTACAGAATAGGGATACAGACATAAGAGGCCAGGCCCATCAAGGGGGAATGTTTGTAATAACCAAGATTTATGCCTTGGGTTTAGGCCCCCACGGTATGCACTTTAAAAGTAAGAGTGATCTGAAAGGGAGCTAGTTCTTGCAAAAGCTAAATCTCAGCTGCAGTCACCTTCATCTCTGAAATAGGATTAAGAAGATTTCAGACTTATATTGCTCTTAGCCACTTTCCAAATGAAAATAAAAATTCAATATAAAGGTGATGCATAGGCCTTAAATTATTTCAAAAGCTTTGCACATTTACTATATGGCATTTAATCAAAAGTGTTGAGGCATACGAGGAAACAAGACTGCACGAAAGAACAGAGCAGAGAGAGAACATGATAGAAATAAACCTACAAGGACTCCATATGTTGGAGTCTGTCTGAAGCCCAGACTTTAAATTGACTATCCTTAATATACTCAAGGTAATAAAATTCACGATTGATAAATATGGCAGATAACAGAAAACCATAAAAAGAAGCACATAAAAATTCTATAACTGAACAATGCAATAACCCAAACCAAGATCACAGTATGTGACTTTAACAAAAGATTAAACACAGCTAAAGAGAGAATCAATAAACTGGAAGATACAAAAGGAAAAACATCTATATTGAGTCCCAGATAGATGGAAGGATGGAGATAGCATAGAAGAGAGATAAGAAGACGGTGGCATTTTGAGAGAAGACCTGAAAGAAACGAGGGAATCAGCTATGCAAATATGTTTGGGAAGAGTATTTCAAACAGAAGGAAGAGCAAATAAAAATCCCTTACACTAAAATTACTCCTTTTTTCAAGAAAAAGCCATGAGGTCATTGTTGCTAGAGCAGAATTAGCTATGGATAAAATGGTAGGAGATGAAGTCAGATAAATAACAGGTGGGGAAGGTGCCATATAACATGAAGTCATTACAAGAACTTTGGCCTTTACTTGAACAGAGAAAGGAAGATATTCAAGGCTTTGGAGAATTTTCAGCAGAAAATGATCAGGCTTATATTATAACAGGATCACACTGGCTGATGAGATGAGAATAGATGAGAGGAGGGGAGCTCAGGGAGGACACGGGAGTTCCATTAGAGAGAGTTCCATTAGGAGTTCATTAGAGAGACAGAAGTGGACATCACCAAAATGGTAGCAGTGCATGCAATTTGAGGTTACTGTAATTTAAACATATTTTGATGATAGAACCAATAATATTTGATGGTGGAATAGATGTTGTGTGAGAGAGAAAGTGAAGAATTAAAGATTTGATTTGACTATCTGAACTGCTGAAAGGATAAAATGGCCACTGAATATGGGGATTTCAAGAGAATAATGTGTGGAGGAAAATCAATTTACACTTAAAGTGTCTATTACACAAACCAATGGAGATATTGAGGGAGCAGTTGGATAAATGAACCTGAAGATATAAGATAGGGATCGCATCTGTATGCATAGTATATGAAGCCATTAGCCAGGAAGAGATTGTCCAGGGTCATGTGCATATTGAAACAAGGTGTGCAAAGATGAGGAACCCTGCATATGTCCAATGAAGGACTCAAGGAAATGAGATACAGAAAGAAAGGAGATCAGAAAAAAGAGACACAGAAATAAGGGCCAAAGACGTAAGAGGAAACCCAGGAGATTTACATGTCCTAACACCATGTAAGAAAAGTTTAAAGCAGAAAAGAGTGTCCACAGCTGATGAGTCAAGGGAGGAAAGAATTTTAGAATGGAACATTGGATTTGGCAAAGTGGAGGTGATTGGTGACCACAGCAAGAGTTGTTTGATGGGTGCAAAAGCCCAACCAGAGATTTTCAAGAGAGAATGAGAATGAGAAAAAACACACAATTACCAAAGATATGTTTTTTGTGGTATTTTGCTGTAAATGACAGTAGAGAATTGAGTGGTGGATATTTAAGATGATAGAAATACAATGGAGTGTGTATTCTAATGGGAAAGAGCCAGTAAGGGGGGTGGGGATGCGATTAATTGCTAGAAAGAGGAAAAGTTGCTGGAGTCAAGTCCTTGAGTAATTAGAAGAAAATATCATCAAGCACACAGATAGGAGTGTTGGCCTTTGCTAGAAGCACAGAGTGCATCATATTACCAAGAAAAGACATCAGTTATATTAACACAATTGGGTAGATTGTGTTACCCTCCCACAGACAAGTGGGTAGATAAAGTTACCCTTATGGAGCTTTGTGGAGATTGTACTATGATTGTTCCATTTTATCAATGAAAGACAATGCTAAGTCATCAGCAGAGAAAAAAGCTGGAAGAAGCAGCATTGGAGCTTTAAAGAAACAGGCTACCTCAGTGGGGAGCAGTCTTCAAGGCATGACTGTGATGAACGAGTAAAACGTTGTGTGACTGCCAGAAAACGCTGGAGACTGAATTGATGGTCCAGACCATCCTGGATTTAATAAGACCACTAAGCTAAGTGCGTTTCCTGTTACCACGTTCAACTGCACAGTTTCAGGCACAGGTGCAGAGTAGATGAAGGGTTAGATATAATCAGGGCTGAGTTTTAGCCGAACAAGGACAAAGATGGGGGGCAGGTGGCAAGAGAGGTGAGGTGGAATGCAAGGAAATGCTTATAAAAAATTGGAATTTCAACTCTGTAAGGAAAGAAATGAGAAAATTGAGGGGGTGAGAGAGTGTGAAAAAGCCAGTCTATAAATCCTAAATTCTGGTGGGATCTAAGGATGTATTAGCGCTGGAACTAGAGGAAAAGCTCAGAAACGTAATTCGATGGTGATTAGAGAACAGATTCTGGAGGGGTTGTAGTTACTGATACTGACAGTGTGTTAAGCAGTGACTTGGGGTTGAGAGGACGTGGTGTGATGGAGGAAAAGATCCTTGAAGAAGAGGGGGTTAGACCCTTGAGAGGGCCCAGGGTATTGGAGGGATCGCAAAGTGCATATTTACGTTGTCAAGAATTACTTTAGGAGTACGTAGAAACAAGGTAGCAAATTTCAGTAAATCAGTTCACTGGAAGTTATTTCTAATGAAAGATGTAAGCTTTATTGTTATTTGATATTCTCTGTCCTATATATAGTTAAGCATTTAAATATAACCAAAGGAAATGAGAGGAAAGGAAGGAAATCCTAACAACTCTGATGGTCAATTTTATGTGTCGACTTGACTGAGTTGTGAGATGCTCAGATAATTGATTAAACATTACTTCTGGGTGTGACTGTGAGGGCGTTTTCAGAAGAGATTAGCACTGAAATTGATGGGCTGAGCAAAGTAGAAGGCCTTCCTCAGCATGAGTGACCATCACCCAGTCACTAAAGGCAAAGGAAGACTGAATTCACTCTCTGCCTGTGACTGCTTGAGCTGCACATCGATCTGCCCTTGGCATTCCTGGTTCTCAGGCCTTCAGGCCTGGGCCACAGTGTGCACCATCATCGATCCTCCGGCTTTCGGGCCTTCAAACTATACCACTGGCTTTGCTCGGTCTCCAGCTTGGAGACAGCAGATCACGGGACCTCTAACTCTCCAGAACCGCGTGAGTCAATATGTTACAATAAATTTCTTTTACTATATAAAGTAGTATAATATAATACATATAAAGTAATATAATACAATATAAATTATACATATAAATTATATATAAAATGCGTTTTTTATAATGCATATCCCTCCTATTGGTTCTATTTCTCCAGAGATCCCTGACTGATATAATACCATAGACTGAAGACAACATGTTTTACCAAGCTGCCAGCAGGTGATATATTTTCACTTATTGGAGCTGTTTAAAACAGTTAACGAGTTAGGAAATTTGATATTTTTTTTAAAAAATCAGTCAAAGTAATGACCACAATAGTCATTATTTGCAAAGTTCTGTGTTGCATGTTCCCAATAAGCCTGTGAAGTAAATATTATTGTTATCCTCATTTATTGTTGAGAAATTAAGGCACAGAGAATTTCAATAGTTATGGATAAAGAGCTAGAAAGTGGAAGAACAGGCATTTAACTCAGATAGGCTGACTCCTGAGACCTTGCCCTATACCCCATGACCAATATAAAGTGCGTATTAATGGACTTTATACAGACTATTATCCTCAAAGTGTGCTTTTGTATTTCAAATTTCCTTGGTTTTCCAAATTCATTACATCCTTCCAAATGGTATTCTTTGTCTGTCCTTAAACAAAATCATTTCATACGATATATTATCAATTATGAAGGTGATGAATGGCTGCATTACTTTTCGAAGAGCTGTTTCAGCAAGCTGTCAAGTATGAAATTTCTACAAAGAGCACTAAGGTCACGAATAGTCTTGTCACAGACTTAACAAGAACTCTTCCTTTGCTAGTGATGCAATTAGTTGTCAGGTCTCATCATATGTTGTTTCTTTGTAATTATTTGAGGACAAATATTGAATTGCTTGGAAGCTCATTTTAAACAGAATTCTAATGGTCTTTGAGACATTAATTGACGTGTCAATGGTGGACAAACTGTGTTCCAGGTATTTCTCAAGTCATTTAAATATCTCTCATGGAGAACACTATATTGGATAGTGGAAATAAACTATAAAAGTCTGCTTAATTAAAACCAAATAAGAAAGGAGGTCATAAAATTATTAAGAAGGCATAAAACGTAAAGCACCCAGATATTATTATGGACTTTGTACTTGCTCTTTCCTGTGCATAGATTTCTTCCTGGGATTTTTTTATGGCTTCCTTCTTCTCACTCTTCACATAGGACCTTAATTCACTTTCTTATGCAGGTCCTCTTACTATCTTACCCGAAATAATATTCCGTTTTCGTATTATGCTCTATCACAAGACCCTGTCTATTTTCTTCATTATGACAATTAATAATTATATTTATTTATTCTTTTATTTTTTCCCAAGCACCAGTGAAACAAAAGATCGAGGAGGTATCATTGAACATCATATTTAAAGACCCTCAAGAATGTATAAGACAGAGTGTATATTTTAGAAAATTTGAATAAATTTTGATCTGCTGCATATTTTAGCACGTCATTTGAAAACCATTGACTGTTTTAAAAGTCTTTTCAGACAGAAAAAATCGCTCATAATTTTTTAAAAATAGCAGTTAGTAAATTAATTAATACAATTAGTAATTAATACTGACTAAATCAATTTAGTCAGTATTGCTTATGAAATCTCTGTTTGAAAACATCTCACGCATTTTGGAGCAAAAGTGGGATTTGTTTTTGCACATTTATATACTCTCACTGCATTCTTCTTGTTTTTAACATGCTCAGCTAAGCCTGAAAATTAGGCAAAAGCAAATGCAGATCCAGTTTTGTGAGCAATGAAGCTTTTATCAATTCAAGGGTAAGGGGACTCTTTAAAAAAAATAAGAATAGAAAATTATAATGCCAAATCAGTTATAAAATAAATATTTATATTGTGAAGATATATAGCAACAGATTAAAACTGAGTGCTGGCAAATGTTACAAACATCAGAAAGTTCATAAAAAATATTTTTATTAACTCCTTGACACATATTATAATACTTTTCTCCCCTAATTTTTGGCTCAGTATTTCTATTTTCTATAGAGCAAACAAGAGGTTAATTCAGTTCTTTGTCTAGAAATGTTTAGCAATTTTATTATTATTTATAATATCTAAAAGGTCCTTGTTATTTTTTAATTCAGGTATATTTTAGAATTTATGTCAGATTTGAGAAAACTTCTATGAGTATCTTTCACGTATGAGATGTAGGATGTCAGAGTGCTTCAAGTGTTCTTCTGCAGTGCCTAATCTCATACACTCTTTAAATTAACAACACTCATTAGTCAATTTGTCTCGGATGTTCTGGTTTTAGTGCTATGAGTTTTATGACATCTTTGTCCTTATCAGAATTTCACGTCACATCAGCAAGAAATTTAAATATTTTCCAACATGTTTATATAATTTACTCCACTTCATTAACTGGATTATCAAATACAAAAGCCTATTAATTACTTGTGTTCAAAATTTATCTCTTCCTTAACATGAATTGCTGTTTGGGTGTAATCTGAAGTCATTTTTCATTACAATTAGTGTCTTAGTGTCTGAATTATTTCAATTTATCATTACTTGTGTTTTGCATTCTATTAATTTTGTCTACATTTTCTCTCAGGCCTTTACTAAAATATAATATTCACATGTATTTTTCATCTAGGAGTTTGTTGTAGTTTTTCACTTATTTTACTGAAACTTTTTTAAATGTCTTTTTTTTTTTTCCAAAGTGTAAGTGTTTCAGTCTGTCTTCCTTCCCATAATATCTGGATTCACTACATTAAGTCCCAAATTGGGAGAAATATGGTAAAGTAAAATTGTAATAGCAAAAGCCAGCAATCATAACTAATTTTGGTCAAAGTATGTAATGTTTGAAAATTAAAAAAATATATATGACCATGCGAATACAGTGACAAGATCTCTCTGAGAGCATTGGAAGTGAGTAGCCATGAAGTTTAAGCTTCATTTGTTCCATGGTGTGTCGGTTTCTGATCAAAGGTAAAACTGGGACTGTATTCTCCATTAGTACATGTGTTTGATGTGCTAATCTCCAACGAAGATAAGAAACACATCTTATTTTTAAAATCCTGTAATTTTTATAAACAAAAAGAGAAACATCTATGTAGTTCTTTGAAAGTAATTCTATTTTCTTAAAATATGCATGGAAAAATGATATGTTAAAAAATGGACACAATTTTAAGAGCAATTAAACCAAGTTTGAGAAAAGCTGGGCGGATTTTAAAGTAGACTATAAGTCCCTCGAAGAATTTTGTTTCATTTATTTCTGATTCTTAGCACCTAGCATGCAGATGGGATTCAGTAAATATTTGTGAATAAATACATGAATAATAGAGTACAAAATTTGAAATAAGATTCTAGAAATATAATATTTAATGGAAAGGGATGAGCAGTTGACACAAACAAAATAAAAAAAATCATCTCCTGATTAAGAAAAATTGTAATGGGAAATATAATATCTACATAGAAATGACTAATTTCCATTTAAATATTTTAAACATTTCTTTCAGATAACAGAAGGATAATGATACACAAAGTTGGACTGTTTTAAGTAAATAAATCCACTGCTGGGGCAGGATAACTACAGTGATAAGTACAATTAGTAGGCTATCAAGAAATTAATCAGTAGCCAAACGAGAGATGAAAACTTACCAGTATCACTGGTAAAGTGAGGAAATTCAACAAGAAATGGCTTTATAGTTTCCCAATTTCTATGCTTCTCTTCTTCTGAGCTATATGAACCCACTCTCCCTAATGGTATTTTCCCAAATTGCTTAAATTTTCATCCATATGTGCTATTAGTACTGTCCTATTCTTGTGTTTAAGACATGATCTTGTTGGGGTTTTTTTTGTTTGTTTGTTTGTTTTTTTAAGACAGGGTCTTGCTTGTTGCCCAGGCTAGAGTGCAGTAGCACAATCATAGCTTCCTGCAGTCTCAAACTTCTGGGCTTAAGTTATCCTCCTGCTTCAGCTTCCCAAATACCTAAGACTACAGGCATGAGCCACTATACCCAGCTATTTTTTTTTTTTTTTTTTTTTTTTTTTTTTTTTTTTTTTTTTTTTTTTTTTTTTTTTTTTTTTTTTTTTTTTTTTTTTAGAGATGGAGTCTGGCTATGTTGCCCAAGCTGGGCAATCCTCCTATCTTAGCCTTCCAAAGTGCTGGGATTACAGATTTGAGCCACCATGCCTGGCTTCAGGTTGATTTTGAACTGACCATTTCATAACTAGGTCAAAGAGCTTCTCTCATCTTCAAAGTTCAGGTTAAAGCCATGACTTTAAAGAGTGTGTGTTGGTGTGTGCGCATGTAGGCCCGCCTGTGGTGGGGAAGGTTCTGGATCTCAGATCCCATCTCTCCCTACCTCTTCTGAGCCCCAGCTCCTCTTTCAATGAAAGGAAAGGCAGGAAATAAAAAGAAAAAAGACCAGTCATCTTACTTGTAAGACATGAACATGGCTTCATTCTGTTGGTT
>RJWJ010044260.1:0-12251 GCA_004363605.1 Indri indri | reverse complement strand
GAGCCCAGGAGTTTGAGGTTGCTGTGAGCTAGGCTGACGCCATGGCACTCGCCCCAGGCAAGAAAGTGAGACTCTGTCTCAAAAAATAAAATAAAATAAAATAAAATGTGCAGCAATCCAGGATCCCAAGCTACTGTATACTCACTTTCACAAAGAGGCAGAGGCTAAGAACTCAGCCAAATCCTCAAAGTATGATTGAGCAAATGCTTTAAAGGATGGAAGAATTTTGACCTTTTTACGATGATCCCATTGGAACATTCAATCATAGTTCTCTTATATCATGCAAAGTGTATACAAGAATGACATCTGTTCACAATTTTTGACCTCATTTGCTTACTGGGAACTATGTGATTTTATTCCTTAATGGAAACATTACAAATGAGGTGAGGATAATTTTTAGATAAAAATAATTTTCCACACCAAATTTGAAAACATATTTTTCTTCCCTTTAGGCAATATGTATAATTTCTCCTGTTGGAAGAGTTACACAAATTTTAAAATGGTTATTAGTAAAAGGAAAAAAATGGCTTTTTTTCCATGAACATGTGGAAAAAAAGTATATTCATTATATGGTGAGTCTTAGGAAGATCTTCAACACTGCAAGTAGAGAATTGACCAAGGATTCTCCATAGCTGTTAGATATTTAGCAAATTTCCTTTATTGAAAAAACAAACAAAAAAAAAAGGAAATAATTAATGTGGTCTGTAACAGTTCCAAATATATATGACTATGCAAATGGCTGTTGGGAACAAGACTGAGGCTACAAAAAAAGTGTAGTATTTGATATCTGCCCTTAGAATGGGATGGTTAAGAACACAGATAATGGAGCCAGATTACCTAAATTCAGTTCCCAGATCCACCATTTATTGTCTGTGTGACCTTGGACAATTTATGTAACCTTTCTGTTCCTCAATGTCCTCATCTGTATATACATAGGGATTTAGGGTGACTGAAGATTTAATGGGTAAATATATATAAAGTACTTCATACAATAATTGGTAGATAATATAAAAAAATGTTTGCCATTGCAGTTATTAATCTTTTTAGATTACATACATGACATTCTGAATATATACATGAAAAGACTGAAGAGTGATGGTAAAATCTGCTAACCATTAATCAAAAGGCATGGACATATACTGACATGAGTTTTCAGGGAAATGAACTGGAGTTCCAATATTATCAGCTTACTATGAGTCAGAGTAGACAGAATTTTACACAATACATTTATTTTCTATTGCTGTGTAACAAATTACTAGAATCTTAGTGTCTTAAAATGACATTCATTTTATCAGTTCAAAGTTCTGTAATTCAGAATTCCGTATGCATCCCTGAGTTCTCCCTTCAGGATATCACAAGGCTAAAATCAATATATTGTCTGGTCTGAATTTTTGTCTAGAGGATTTAGGGAAAATTTCACTTCCAAACTCACTTACATTATTGGCCAAATTCAGTTCCTTGCAGTTCTAGGACTGAGGTCATCATTTCCTTGCTGACTATCAGCCAGGACCACCAGCTGCTAAGAGCCACTCGCATTTTTTGCCAGCAGGTCCCCTCCATCTTCAAGCCAGCACTGCTGCCTTAAATACTTCTTGTGTTTCAAGTCTCTGACTACCTGTTCTGTTAACAGCTGGAGAAAAACTCTACTTTTTTTTTTTTTTTTTTTTTTGAGACAGAGTCTCACTCTGTTGCCCAGGCTAGAGTGCCGTGGCATCAGCCTAGCTCACGGCATCCTCAAACTCCTGGGCTCAATTATCCTTCTGACTCAGCCTCCCAAGTAGCTTGGACTACAGGCATGTGCCACCATGCCCGGCTAATTTTTTTTTCTATATATTTTTAGTTGTCCAGCTAATTTCTTTGTATTTTTAGTAGAGACGGGGTCTCGCTCCTGCTTACACTGGTCTTGAACTCCTGAGCTCAAACAATCCACCTGCCTCGGCCTCCCAGAGAAACTCTACTTTTAAAGAGTTCATGTGATTAGGTTAGGCCCACTCAGATAATCTGTTTATTTTACAGTCCACTGATTGGTAACGTCATCACAAGTACGTTTACAACAACAGCTAGTTAGTGTTTAGCTGGATAACTGGGAGAAGGCGTGCATACATCAGAGCTAGAAATTTGGGGGATCATTTTCAAGTTGTGCCCGTAACACATATATTATCTAATTTAGATTTCATAATGACTATTTGAGAAAGACATTATTATATCTTCTTGTTCCATAGAAGAGTAGAGAGGCTTAGAAAAGAGTAGAGAGGCTCCCTAAATTGTTTAAGATTTCATAAGGTTTTACAAGTGTGGTTTCAGCTAGAGTCCTGCTTAGATACACTATTACTGAAATTTGAGATAGTGCAGATTTTATGCAGGAGTGAGGATTAGATAGGTCTATAAAAACAGGAAGTATTTAATTATACAGAGAAGGAGATGGTATTCCAGGTGAGAAAAAAATAGCATAAGCAAAAGCATAAGGACAATAGAAAACCTGACTTTGTAACAATGAATAGACTTCCAAAACAGTAGAAAAGAACCCATGTGTCTAGAGAAATGGCAAGTGATACCAGAAGGGTGTCTTGGGGCCAAATATAAATGGCCTTCAATTCTAGACTACGGAGTTTGGCCTTTGTCCCAAAGGCAAAGTTCTGGCGATTCTATTGATGATAATGAGTAAGGGAACACAATTTCCTCTTTAATTAATTATAATTATACTGGGCTGAAAATCTCATAAAGAAGAGACCAAGCATGGGTAAAAGCACTGGCATGACTGGATCCAGAGTCATGTACCCAGCTTCAGTTACAAGAAAGGATTCTCTGCTTCTATCTATCATGTAGTTCTACCGGTTCATTTGTTTAGCATAGTTACTTGGATTCATTCCCTTTGGGCGCTTAACATATACATGCGGTCATTCATTTGTTTAAGTAACATTTACTGAGCACCTTGTCTGTGCCAAGCACTGATGAATGTTTTATTACTGGCCTTCAAGATCTTGTGCACAAAACTAATATTGTTTTTATTTGTGTAATAATATTTGTATACAATTTATAAAATAATTTTACTTATATAAACCAAAAACTTGAACAATGATAAGAAACTTTATTTTACCTATTTCAAGCCATGAATACAAGCAGATTTTTCAAAAGTGAGTTCATGGAGTGACTATTTTACAAAATAAAGTAGATTAAATAAAATCTATGTCTTTGTTTTGTGCTGCTATAACAAAATGCTACAAACTGGGAGGTTTATAATAACAGAAATTTATTGACTCATAGTTCTGAAGGCTGAGAATTGCAAGATTGAGGGGTGGACATTTGGCGAAGCCTTCTTTTAGAAGGGGCAGGGAAAGAAAGCAAGATTGTGCAAGAGGAAGTAAACCCACTTCAGTGATAAGGAACCCACTCCTGGGATAATGTCAGTCCATTTATGAGGGCAGGGTCCTTTTGCCCTAAATACCTCTTAAAAGTCCCACCTCTTAATGCTCTTAAAATGGCAATTAAATTTCAACATGAGTTTGGCAGAGAACAAACGCTCAAACCATAGTAATCCATAATTGTAAAATAGAGAATATATCTCTTTTTTTAATTGTTCATTACATAAATGCATAGAAAGAAAAGATAAATTTAGAAAATAAGAAATTTATAAGTCATATTCCCTGATGACAGTGCAACAAAATAGAAAGTTAACAACTACTAAAAGGTGGCTTTTTATTAAATTATTTTAATAAAAGCTATGCAAAAGCTGTTTTTTAAAGGCAAATACTAGAGAGAAATATAAATATACGAGTCTAAGAAAAACACAAAATTATAGTTATAAGTGATAAATATACAATGTAATTAAATATTATACACAGTTTTCAACAATTGAACTAGAGTTCTTAATGAAATTATTTATTTTTCTTAGTAAAGAGAAACAGAAATTACACTAATAGTGGAAATTAAATTTTCACCCCCCTAAATGTATACCTATCTCAAATGATTTTGTAGGTAAATTCCAATAGACTATTAAAGAAAAATAATTCCTACAATGTTTAAATTATTTTAAAGCATAACAAAAAAAATCAAAAGTTTTTTCAGTTATTCCATATCAAAATTAGATAAAGAACTACTAACAGAATATTTCTACGACTTTTATATATGTGTAAATATTATAAATAATTTTGAAATCTCAGAATAAACATTGACCTCTGTTTATCTAGCAACTGGAATTCTATCAGCAAAATTTAATTGGTGTTGCTGCACATTTTTGTTCACTTTTTAAAATTTGAAACATTATTTTCTATTTGACAAATAAAATTGTATATATTTATGGTATGCAATGTGATGTTTTGACATACATATACATTATGAAATGATTACATCAAGTGAATTAACAGGTCTATCACCTCACATACTTATCATTGTTTTGTGTTGAGAACATTTCAGATCTAGTCTCTTTGCAATTTTTTAGGATACTATACATACATTATTAACTATAGTCACCTTGCTATAAAATAGATCTCCAGATCTTATTCCTCTTGTCTCACTGAAGCTTTGTACCCTTCACTGACATCTCCCCATTCCTCCCACCTTATAAGGTGTGATATATAATTATGATCATGCAATATTTTTCTTTCTGTGCCTGGCTTATTTCACTCAACATAATGTCCTCCAGGTTCATTCATGTTGTTCCAAATGGCAGGGTTTTCTTTATTTTTTTCTAAAGGCTTGATAGCATTCCATTGTGTGTATATATATACAGACCACATTTTCTTAATCCATTCATCCATTAATATATACTTAGGTTCATTCCATGTCTTGGCAACTGTAAATAATACTGCGATGAACATGGGAGTGTAGATAACTGTGACATGCGGATTTCATTTTCTTTGGCCATATACCCAGAAGCAGAATTGCTTCTTCATATGGTAGTTCTACTTTAGATTTTGAGGAAGCTTCATACTGTTTTCCATAATGGCTATCTGTACTAATTTACATCCCCACGGACAGCATATAAGGTTACCTTTCCTCCACATCCTTGTCAATACTTGTTATCTTTTGTCTTTTTGATAATAGCCATTTTAGCAGGAGTGAGGTGGTATCTCATTGTGGTTTTAATTTGCATTTCCTTATTTGATTGATGATGTCAAACGTATTTTTATATACCTGTTGGACATTTGTATATCTTCATCAGCAAAATGTCTGTTAAGGTCTTTTGCCCATTTTTAAATTGGATTATTTGTTTGATTGCTCTTGAGTTGTTCATTTCTTATTCTTTGGTTTCCAATTTCTAAGTCCAGACCATCAAGACCATCTGGCCTTGATGACTACAGTCACTTCAATAATTGTTTTCTTTACCTGTAGTCTGTCATATCTGTAAACTCTCCTACACATTATTTATGAACAATCTCCTTGAAATAATTACTCAAATTTTCTTTACCCTTGCTCAAAATTTTTTTGTGTCTTCACCCACTGGCACTGAAAGTGTTACTCCATTTGCTACAACCTACCACTATAGCTTTGTTTCTTAGATTCCAGGCAGATAATTCTAAATAAATTGTTCTTTTTACCATTCTCTGAAAAATTCTTGAATAGTCTGAGCTCCATGGATTTGTTTAACTTAGTAGTATCACCTAGGATGTTTTATTTCTCTCTTTCTGACATTTTAAACCCTTCTTATAGTTAAGATTTACCTTAAATCCTATAACTTAATGAGAAAATCTCCCAGTTCCCTCGGTTGTACTCTATTTATTTCTCTCTCTCATTTACATACAACGCACTCTATTTCTGCACTAATGTACTTTTTTTCATTCCTCTTATGCAAAAGTCATTTTAATATGCAGCTTCTCACTTACACCAGGAAGTCCTGGGGAGTAGTGGTCATGCCTTAATTATCTCTATAGGTTCCACAGCAAAATATTTCCACAGAAAAATTATTAAGGAATGAAAGTATCCATGCTTACCACAAATCATAGCCTGTAATATTTATCCTTAAGAAGCTGACAGTTCTAATATTACTAGAACGGATGCTAGTTAAATTTTGGGTACTGAGAGGAAGGTAAGATGTTGGATGCCTCTGGTTTTCCTCTTCAAATACATATGAGTCTTGTTAATCTTAAATATTTCCAAAAATATTTAAGGAATGTAGGACTCTAATTTTTTAAATAGACAATTTCCCTTAAAGTTTACCTATCATTTTCTTCCATATTCAGGGATAGCAGATTTCCCCACTCTAATTCTTTGATGTTTTCTACATAATACTGAGCTTCTTTCATACATGATATTTATTTTATTGAATTCGTGAAGAGTTTTTATTTTCCTTGTAAATTATGTGACTTGTTTACTCAGCAAGTATTTACAGAGCAACTACCAGATGGCAAGGACTGTGTTCTTTACTATCCGGAGAACTTCAAACAACGCATTTGGTGATGCGTGGGAAAATAGGATTAGTTTACCTACTTATACAAGTTAAAATGATATTCAGGTGCTGAAAAACCGAAAGTCACTGTAATTTACACAAGTTATTTATTTCCCTTGAAGTCTAGGTGTAGTCAGTCCCGGGCTGGCCTGGCACTCCATGGCTTCAGGTTAGCTTGCTGCTGTGCCTTCCTTAGCTCATATTTTTTACCCTATGTATCAGTCTGAGTCCAAACTGGAGAGAGAAACCACAAAGTAATCAAAACAGGGTAAGCTTAAAATAGGAAGTTTTTAAATATAACAGGATCGGAGTAACAAGGTATGGGCTAGTAAGAAATAAAGTTGACTCTAAAGAATATAGGAATAGCAAATATAATGTATGCATAGCATAATGCCAGATATAATACAATGTGATGTGATGTGATATTATGTGACATGGCCACTGCACTAGGGCTGATATAAAGTATCCAAGGAAGACCCTCCTCCCCAACGTCCCCCAACCAAGGGCATGATCCAGATCCTGTCGAAGACAGCAAGGTCATAGCTCAAACAATGGAAGGAAAGTTACTTGGTGCCA
This sequence comes from Indri indri, assembly GCA_004363605.1. NCBI lineage: Eukaryota > Metazoa > Chordata > Mammalia > Primates > Indriidae > Indri > Indri indri. Next base: position 5,290 of record RJWJ010044260.1, on the reverse strand, counting down.
TACTGGAATAGTTTCTGGAAGTGTGTTCTTTGAAACCTGCCAGAAACCACCACTCCTGAGTGCCAGAGAAAGTTGTTCACAGGAAGGTGTTTCATCAGAGACACTCAGCTACAAAACTACCTGAAGGAGGTTCCTGGGGAACTGGCTGGCTGTTGGGTGGTGCTGGTGGCTGTGCACTGCTATAAGCGGCCTAGCACTGGAGAAGCTGCAAGTGTTTGCAGGCGGAGTTGTTGCTCATGTTGCAGGAGCTCAGTGTTAGGGCAGTCGTTTTCAGTAAGAGCCTGTGTGGGAGCCTGCAAAAGGATTCTAGAATAGGGAGCAAACCCTTTCTTTCTGCAGTCTCTCTTCAGTACTCTACTAATAAAGCTTAACATTTAGTCAGTTGAAAATGGAAAAATATTAAAGGAACCATCCCATTTTCACAGAACAGGCAAAAAGGATAAATTTGGAGCTAAGTGGCAATAAATTGAAAATCATCATACCTTATGATCTAAAATTATGACTCAAACCTCAAACATCATGCTCTTTTTCAAAACAACAGAAAGGAAGAAGGGACAAAACAAAGGTTAACCCTTTCTTTAAGAACAATTCCTGGAATTCACATATGACACTTCTGGTTTTGTCCCATTGGCCAAAACTTAGGCACATGGCCATATTTAGAAGCAGGGTTAGGCTATTTAGTTTAGATTTAAGTAGTCCAGCTCAAATTCTTAATTTAAATATTAAGAGAAAAGTGAGTAATTCGTATTAGTAGAAATCATTAGTTTCATTTGGGTTCGGTGGGTATTATAAGAGATAAATACAATTAATTAATCATCACATAATAATCAGTATATTTGTTTACCTATTATAAGAACCTTCTCTTTTCTTCACCAACTATTCTTTGAACTACAATTCTTTGACCTATGATAGTTTGCACCTTCACTCAGATTTCACAGCCCATTGCCTTAACTCCCTGACATTTAGCAAAGCTGTTGATACCCACTTAGCAATGCTATATGGCAAGTGATTCCCTTTTCTAAAATATAACTCGAAGCTTAGGCACTTTTCAAAAATTCAGACATATTGAAACTCGGACTTGGGGGAGGGGGACAAGGGCAACTTACGTAACCTAAACATCTGTACCCCTATAAGATGCTGAAATAAAAAAAATTCAGACATTGATGGCATTAAAAACAATGATAGAGATTCAAAATCCTACAAAATTGGAATGCCATTGGAAAATTCAGTGATATACAGCATAACAAACATCTGATTTATCAATGAAAGGGGAAGACAATAAAATTGTTTGCAAGTATAGAGATGTCACTGACTTAAAAAGACTTCAAGACTATTTATAATACTTCACATTGTTCTGAATTGGCTTTGTAGCAGTCTTCATATTTATATTGTAATCTAATATTGATCACTTCTCGGCCTTTTGGCTAAGATCAAGTGTAGTAATCTAATATTGAGCATTCACTATGGGTCGAACTGTTTTTGGTGTAAGGTATACACCAATAGACAAAGCAATAAAGAACAAGAAAAGTTTTTTTCTTTCACAGAGCTGACATTGTAGCGGGCTTGGGTGGGCTTGGGTGGGCTTGGGATACCGCTAAATCAATCAAACATATAGGATGCTACTAACAGTAATAAGAACAGTGAATTAAAAAATAGCACAATGGGGAGGGGTTTTATATTTATATTGGGATATTAAGGTGATGTATGTTGAGAGATGTAGGAAGTGAGTGAGCAAGCCATGAAGCTATCTGGAAGAAAAGGATTCCAGAAAAATGGGAAAGCATTTGCAAATGCTGTGAGATAACAGCCACCTTGCTGTATTCAAGGACCAGGAAGAAAACCAATGTTGGTGGAGAAGTAAGTTAGGAGGAACATACTAGAAGATGAAGTCAGAGAGATGCAGAAACCAGGTCACAGAAACCAGGTCGGCCATGGTAAAAACCTTTCTGACACACATAAAAGACATACAATAACAAGAATTACTCTCAATTTCTACATATCTTTGCTGATTATTTAAAACTTATCCTTTTGTAAGTATCTACCTTTCATGATCATAAGTCAGATAATTATTTTAGAGAACAAGGTTAGATTTATAAGGGGAGTTGGGTTAACTATCAAATCAGAAAGAACTGTCTATGTCCTGGATCTCCAAGCTGCTGTCTGAAAATATTTGATCCAACAAGTGGTACTCTTAGATAATACCTGACTGCTAAGCTATACTAAATTCAAATATTTAGGTGAAATGATGATGTTTTACTTCTTATCTTTAGTCCGAAGAAATCATTAAAACATTCACATACAGCATTACTAAATTATTTTACAGCTTTCCCAGCTGGCCTTAGGTAAAACTTTTCAAGCATCTTTAAATGAGTTTTCAGATATCAATTGTGTTACATTTTAATTAGATAAAGTTAAAAGTAAGAGACTATAAGTGATATACATTTAGTCTTATATACAGTTTATGAAATATAGAAATTTGATTAAGAACCACAAGGACAGGCAATCTGGAGGTAACATTAGACCTAAAAAGAAACAGCATAATGTGTGGAGATGCTGTAAGTCAGCCTTTCTGAGCTTTACAAAGTTGGCTCCCAATAAGAAAAAAGTCAATTCTATAGAAAAAGGTTCATAGAATTTCTGTTTCATTTTACATTATTGTAATTTTGCTATATACACATTAAAATATTAATGTATTTTATCTGAAATAATGCTATTTTTCTTTCTGAAAGGATCAAATTAAACTATTGATTTCAAATTCTCAGAATGTCATATTATCAAAATTTAATAGTCTAAAACCTGAAAAAGCACATTCATGAGCCTAAACACAGAGAGAATGAAAAGCTAAGCTTTAAGAAAAAAAAAAAAAAAAAAGCTACCCAACCTACTTCTATTGTAATATCTCCACAACTGTATTTGAAAAGAAATAACTATTCTCACAAAGCACCAAAATGTGGGACTAGAATGCACTGCTTTGAATTGTGTGCCATGATGATAATGCTTTGTGGTCTTGTTTATTGTTATGTTTATAGGGCTCTGTACTCGAAGCCTCGTTTAGTGGTTTTCCACTCTACCTGGCAGCAACAAGCCACTCTCAGAAAGGGGATAATGAAGGCAACTCTTGATTCTTCAAATCTGTATTTGGGGTCATAGTTTTTCTCCATTTTAGACAATCAGCCATCCCTTTTTATCACTCAGGAGTATTTGTGTGGTGATAATATTTTTTGTAGTTTTCCTGGGTGCCATGATATAACCCCTTATTTTGTAGCTGGAGCCTTCAGGAATCCTGAAAAAGTAAAACTACGAAGTCTAGGTACACAATGATTTCACTTTCCTCATGTATCTTATCCAGTTCACAATAATCTCTTTACATCCAAGATATATTTAAGAAACCTCCTTTATCCCTGTATCTCCAGTGTCAATAGTAGTTCCTCACATATAGTGACAGCCTAGCAATATATTTTTACATTAATTTTCATTATATTGTGTTCAAATAGGAGATTTCATTATTCTCATGGCATTCTTTCCCCTAATATAGCATTACATTTTTCCCAATTTCAATAACTTCTCATTGTGAACACTGGCTGTATGTTATTACCAGAGGAGAGGGAAAACGGCTCAGAGAGATAGTGGAAGGAACATTACTAGTAGAGGCAAGGTGAGTGACCTACAACTTTGATCCTGTTGAAGAAAGGAAAAAAAGAGTTATAACAACTAATGCAATTCACCATTTGCCTGCAAGCACTAAAAATCAGGCTTTAGCAAATGGACTGTTGATTGCATCCTGCATGCAGTGCTTTTCTCCGTGGGCTTCCACCACCACAACACTCATCTTTCTTGTTCTTGGAGACTCCACTTTTTAAAAATATATGTATATTTATGTGTATAGCTCCTCTTTTCTTTCTACTTCTTAGTATCTGGTTTCCTGAAAATGTTTGTCTAAAGCTATTTCTTCTCTCCCATTCTTTCCTTTGTGTTTTTTACACTGTGATTATATTTGAGAATCATTCCTAAATGTCTATTTCCATGGCTAATTTTCTTCTATCCCTTGGGTTCATTCTTCCAACACCTTCCAACTGGCCGTTTCCATATGAATGTTGTAGAGATTTTAAGACAAATCTATTAAAAGCTAATTCTCTCTTATTGTTGTTTCATGACTTCAGAATGTTCAGTTACATTATGTTCTCTAACAAGGAATGCTATGGATCGAAGGGGTGTTATTCTGATGAAAACAGTGATGTCCTCTCTAGCTCCAGTCTACTACTCTTCACTGTTCTCCAACCTTGACCATGCTCTCAGAGTTCCTTTAGTACCTAGAATATCACCTAACATGAAAAGGTAACTGTTAAATCTTGGGTTGGGTATCTAGGTGTGGAATCATCCAATGCAGGAGGATCTTCTGCAATCTGCAATAAATAGAGTCTCCATCACCTTCAGGGAAAAGGAAATAAAAATAAACAGATAGTTAAGCATGTTTTACTTTTTTAAATGGAGTTTTACATAAAAATAAGTACTTAAAGAGATCATTTAAATCACAGATTTGAGGCACTAACCAGTATTTAATGTACAAAAGACTAGTTTAACCAATCAAGTAGCACTCTATAACTTACACTATAAAATTTCTCATTCTATTAAGTATGTATATTGAAGAGTTAGCTATAAACATTTATTTTACCTGATGTCAGCATATGGAACATTTCTTAAGTGATTGAAAATTGATCATGCAAGGCCAACACATAGCCTATTAGCCATTCAATGGTTTTCTTTACTAATGCCTCAGTAATCTTTAGGAATTGAAGTAAATGCCAGACTATTTAGCATTAAATATTCTGAAATGGTTTCATTTACTTTCATTGAAAATAAATGGTAAAACATCAAATGCTTCTACATAATTGTCATTCTGTGAGTGTGATAAGTACAAATATTTTTTAGTATACTATTAGGAACATTCATCTTATATAGTAGCAAATACAGAGGGAAAGTTAGATAAGGAAAATTATTACATGGATGCATGTGTAACCCATTGCATTGCTGTAATAATTTGGGTAGCAATCTCTTCCAAGAAGCATTTACTGGCCAAGGAAACACTGCGAAAATCTAGTAGTGTAATGGCTACAGAAATTTGCCATGAATCAAAGCATAGTTAGATTGCTCACATCTTATTTAACAGGATGTCTAGCTAAGCAAAGCTGTGGTGTCAGTGTATCTGGAAAGTGGGGTTAAGAAGCATACTTTTGGCTGGGCTCGGTGGCTCACGCCTGTAATCCTAGCACTCTGGGAGGCCGAGGCGGGT
>RJWJ010044259.1:0-12235 GCA_004363605.1 Indri indri | reverse complement strand
CGGCCTCCCAGAGTGCTAGGATTACAGGCGTGAGCCACCGCGCCCGGCCTCTTTTATTTCTTTAAGTTCTGTTATATCCTTTCTTATATTGTCTAGCTCTTTAGTGACTTTTTAAATTTTTTTGTTGTTGTCTGGAAATATTTTTTTGGCTCTTTTCATTGGTTTTCAACTTTCTCTTGGATTCCATTCATCTTATTTGCCATCCATATTCCAAATTCTATTTCTGACATTTTGACAATTTCCTTTTGCTTGTGATCCACTGCTGTGGATCTATTGGGATCCTTTGGGGATGTCAAACTAGCTTGTTTATGTTACCAGAGTTATTCTGCTGGTTTCTTCTAATTTGAAATCTCTTCTCTGGGCTCAGGGAAGATAGATTAGAGGTGTACCTGTTCTCCTTCATTGGGAATTCTCCTGCTTAGTGAGAAAGTGGAGAGGTCCCATCTAGGTGCTTTTGTGATCTACTCCAGAAGATTGACTTGGAAGGAGAGTGGCAGATGCACTAAGAGCCTTGATGTGGCTGTTCTGTATTGTCCTTTTCCCCTGTGATTGTCACAGTCTGTGCTGGTGCTGGATGATCTTTGGAGTGGTGGGTTGTTCCCCAAACCACCGTTGGAAGCTTGGGTTGGGGGCTGGGTGAGTTCCTCTTTATGGAGGCTGATGTTGTAGAGGATTGCTCTGCCCAAGTCTCCTCATTACAGTGGCAGTTGGGTGATGCTATCTTGGTGGCAGTCATGGGTGCCAGGGCTACAGGCATTTGCTCCACCTAAGTCCAGATGCAGTGGTGGCTTCTGCATCCCTTGTGGAGTACTTTACCATGGGGATGGTTTCTGCCAGGCAGTGGGTGGGGATTGCAGGGATGGGAGCCTTGGGTGTGGGTCCGTGGGGCTGGATGGCAGCATGGGAACCATGGGAACAGTGCTGTGGGGCTGGGCTGCTGGATGGCCAGGGCTCTCCCCTCGCCTAGTTCCTGCCAAGGCTGTTGCCACAGGGCTGCTAATGTGGCACTGGTGTACCTGTTCTGCTTTAATTCCCCATGGTGGGTGGTGCTCAGCTCCCATTCTTGCAGTGTGTGAGAGCATCTGCTCTGCCTGCTTCCTCCCTGGCCCAGCTGTGGTGATGCAGAAGCGGCTACAGCAAAGTTGAGCCCTGTGTAGACTAGACGCTCTGGACCTGAGAGCTCAGAATGGCATCAATTGCAGCAACCTAGGAATGGAAGCCACAAGGTCCATGCTGTGCCCACTCTCCAGTGCAATGTCACTGCACAGACTCCAAGGAGCTCCCTGATCAATCTGGAGTTCTGTGGCACTGGTGGGGGCCACTTATAGCATGGGCTATAGTGTCCACAGGGGGACCATGGAGCCCCAGGATTCTCTCCGTCTATCCTTCTCCACATGTGGATGTCTCCCCCAGGTACCTTCTGATCTTGCCAAGTGGATCACCCTGTCACCTTCTCCTTCACTCTGAGTGTCCCTCATTGCTTCTCTGATGATTCACAATGCTCTCTGCAAGAAGGCCCATATGTAGGTGTGCATTCACCTGCAACTTTCAGTCCTCTCCTTGAAAGCTGCATGAGCACTCTGTTTGTAGTCTGACATCTTGCCCAGAATCCCCTATAGCCTTTTTGGTAAAGGCAAAGATGAAAAAAATCAGTAGCAAGACCTTTTGCATTAAGATTTTAAAAAGAGATTACCATACAATAAAGATTTTCTCTCTTCTGACTAGACATTTTTGAGTGGTAAAGAGAAAAATTTAGAACTGAAGAGACTTGTATGCAGTATTAATATTTCTTAAAAATTAGGAATAAGGTTTAGACTTTTGTGGCAAGTAACATTATCTTGGGTTTTCAGCAGGGAGAAGCTGGAGATGAGGGACACGTGGCCATCTTGAGATAGAGAATGCTGATAATTCATTGTGATCTTCCACAGTTAGTCGGAAAAATTTTTCTTGAATTTCTTGGTCCCCAAACATGCCTCAGCATAAGTATTATGTTAAGGTTGGTGGGTACTGGAGTACTGGGATCCCAGGTAAAAGCTTGCATAGTATGGGTCAGGATATGGGAACCATTCACACTTGAGTTCCATAAGCATTTGAGCTGAACCTCAGCTGGGACAAAGGTGGGTAGACGCTTGGTTGTGGGTGTGGTTGTGTAATTCACATCCATGTAGTGACCTCAAATTAACCAGAGAATGATTGAACAATTCAGAAGGAAAAAGCTGGAATTCCAGTATCACAGAGATCAAGTCCACACCTGAAATCTAGCAGTTAGGAGGGAGATATTAAACCAAGGGACTCTTTGCCAGTATTCTATGGACAAAATGATATAGGATGGAAACAGAACAATGTAGAAAAGCATATGGGAATCTGTGCTAAATTCCAAGTAATTATGTACAATTGATAGATTTGCGGTGGTGAATGGTTGGGGTTATCTTAAAGATTTGAAGGGTTGGATAGTGTGGGGATTAAATGTGTTAAGCCAAGAAGAGTATTTAAGCAGTCACTGGTATACATTAACAGTAAATTCTCACTAAATGTTAGTTCTTCTATTTAAGATATCTGTAATTTTATCCTACATCAGGCTCCCATCTCACATACAGCATACTCGCATATGGAGACAATTTGGGCTATAAGACTTGATTTTTTAGCCTATACCTATATGCAATCACACATAATTACCTTCTCTCTTCGGTCAGAAGAAAAGATTATCAGTGCTACTTCATCCCCAGTCATCTATACAGAACACACACACACATGCACACACACACACACGATCCCATCAACATCAAAACTTTTTCTCTTCAAAAGACATTATTAAGAAAATTAAAAAGCAAGCCACAAAACTGGAAAAAAATATTTGCAAAACATATCCAACAATGATATGTATCTAGAATATGCAAAGAACACTTAACAATTGATTAATAAGGGTACAAACATCCCAATCAACAAATGAGAAAAAGATTTGAACCGTCACTTTACCAAATACACACAGACACACACACACACACACACACACACACACACAAACAGTAAACACTTAAAAATGCTCAACATCTTTACTCATCAGGGAAATGCAAATTAAAACTATAAAGAGATATCACTATATAGCTATTAAAATGTCTGCAATTAAAAATACTGACAATACCATGCTGAAAAGAGTGTGGAACAACTGGAACTCATACACTGTTTGTAGGAGTAGAAAATGATACAACCACTTTTGGAAAATAGGTTGGCAATTTCTTAAAAAGTTAAGCATACACTCAGCCATTTCACCTTTATGTATTTACCCAAGAGAAATGCACATGCCATTCAAACATTTGTACACAACTATTCATAACAGTTTTATTTGTAACAGACAAAAAGTGGAAACAACTCTAATGTCCATTGACATATAAATGGATAAACATATTGTGCCACATCCATGTATTTCCCACAACAGTGATTTCATATACTACAATTTAAAAAACACAGATTTCTATGACTTGATCAAAACGAGGTCAAAGATGATGGTTTAAAGTTTGGGGCATTGCTCCTGTCTGTGGCCTGGTGTGCCCTGCAGCCTGGCAAACTCTTATGCTATATTTGAGATGCTGCCTTGGCACCTCCCTTTGGCAATTTCCCTGCTCTTTGATCCCATAAAAAAGTTTATTATTGCCTGCTTTGGGCCACCATTATGATAATTCCATTTATTAAATTGAGTAGCTGATAATTTTATAACAAACACTATATCTTATTCATCTTTGCTTTCATTTTCCCAACTACTACAAGAATAACTATTAATAGATGGATGTGCAAATGCTTAAAGAAAAGATACACATGACCTAGTGTTTTACTAGTGGATGTGCAGCCACTGGGCTTCCCCTTCTGGGTTGATTAGCTAAGCTAAGCTAGGCTGAAGTTTTTCAGGGAAATCATGGATTTGGCTTTAAACAAAAGATTTTCTAGAATATAAGATATTACTTGATATAGGACAAAATCCTAAAAAAGTCAGAGTGATAAAAAATTCTGAAACAAAAGAGTAGCTTTGCATAAAATCCAAGGTGATAAATGTCGTTAAAAAGCTGACTTGTTCTTTCAGCCTGGCCCTGTGGGCCGTGTCTTGTCCGGTATACCCAGTGGAAGCAAGAGCTCTGGTACTTTTCCAGTGGTACAGCAGGGACCAGTAACTGCTAAAATTCAGCTTAATCATTTCGTTTCTAACCCACGGGGACAAAAGCTGAGAATCTGATGAAAATTAGGGAGCTTCTTCTTAGCAAAAGATTTACCTAGGTATACCCATAATTTCATAAGTAATTTCAGGGACTTGGTTCTTCTACAAACATTTACCATAAAACCTTGCACAAAACAGTAATAGGGTAATATCTCATCTGATAATCAGGGTAATTTGAGGAGACTTTATTAACAATGTATATTTGATTTCTGTGACTGATGTCATAAATCACCACAGACTTGGTGGTTCAAAGTAAGAAAAAATTCTTCTCAGTTGTAGAGGCCAAAATTCTAAAATCAGCATCACTGAAGTCACGGTGTTGACGGGGCCATGCTCCCTCTGGAGGCTCTAGGAGAGAGTCCGTCCCTTGCCCCTTCCAGCTTCTGGTGTCTGCTGGCATTCCTTGACTTGTGGCTGCATCACTTCAATCTGTGCCTCTGTGGTCATATTACTTCCTCCTCTTCTCTCTGTGTCTTTTCTTCTTCTGTTCTAAGGACACTAGTGGTTGCATTTAGGACCCACCATGGTTATTCAGGATAATATTTGCATCTCAAGATCCTTAACTTAATCACATCTGTAGATACTTTTCCTTTATAATGTAAAATTTATAGGTTCCAAGGATATCTTTGAGTGGCCATTATTCAGCCTGATACACAAAGGGACTATTTATAAAATAGACAAGATTTAGTAGGAGATCCACATAGGGTAGTTGACTAGGAGCAGAGGTTCTGCTTCTACACTTGGGACTGAAGGGGTGATTGGAGATGTGGTTACTGGAAGAAGACAGTCATGTGGAGGAGACTTCCTCCAGAGGAAGGGTATGACCCTTTTGTTAAGGGACACCATTAGCATGAGACAATTTTAGAAGGAAGGAGCCAGAGGAATAAAAACCCTGATTCCACCCTCTTCCTTCTCTCCAATCTGTTTGTCCTCAGCAGCACCCAACCAGAAGCCAGTGGGCACAGGTATATATCTATTGATGGAGTCCACACAGGTTAAACTCTCAGGGCAGATGGTAGGACAGAGAAGAGTGGAGAGTAGTTCTGGAGGGGCAAATAGAAGATACTCACAGTCATTGGCTCACAGCAGAGCATCATCTATAGAGAATTTTCAGGCAGTTTCTTTCACTGCAGATGTGCCAGCTTTGAGCACCTTTGCACTTGAAAAGACATTTGTCTCTCTAGGCAGCCCCTCCAAATAACTGCATTGCTGCTAAGGCAGCCTGCAGAGAAGGGATTTTTGTCTATTTTGTTTACTAATGTAGTTGGTAGCTCTAGAACAGTTCCTGGCACATAGTATATGGTCTATAAATATTAGTTGAATAAATGGAGCTGAAACATGGTCTTTAAATACCTACTTACCCTCCACACTCCTTCATACCCTACACCAGGTATTTTTTTCTCCTCCTGACTCCTTTGCTCAACAAAGCTGCAATTGCTCCATAAGACTTTGCTGCTCTACCCTCTGAGAAGACTGTTTTCCGGTAATGGGACAATCCCCAATTAGACTCATATTCCTGTTGCAGGCCTGATTCTTCAAGCTCCATTGAACATAACTGCCTAATTCAAACAGATTCAAATTCCTTGAGAAAGTTTGCACAATTAGAATTGATTCCATTAAATGAAACCTTTGAAGGAAGCAGAGAGAGGGAACCTTCACTTTTAAGGATTTGTGTAACTGTCTTCCCCTTGGAATTTCTGCAAGGAAGGAATATGGGAATCAGAGTTTTTCAGTCTATGAGCAGAAAGCTGCCGAGGAAGATTCCCACAGTACCAAAGACCAGAAAGGAATGAAACCTGAAGATGAAACCTAGGAATGAAACTACCTCTGAAGGCGCAGTGTTGCAGGAGCTCCTTATGGCAGATTGAACAGGGAATCTATCTCTTGTCAGTCAGGATGAAGCTCCTGAAGGCAGCTGTGGGGTGAGAGGTCAGCTGGGTGCCACAGGATCTCTGTGATGCTGCCAAGGCTCTTCAGGTACCTGTGGGATCAGAGGTCAACCACCTCCATCATTCTCTTTGATTTCCAAGTGGCTGTAGACTCTTAGAGTTGGAAGATGGGGAACCACTTTGAATAAGCATCACTACCTTCATCAAGATAAAGATCCTCAGAATATCACGGACTCCATGATCCACCCCATTCCTGTCTCCCCAGCTTCCTCAACATTTATCCTGCTATCCTGCTATATAATACTTCTCAAAATAAGGTCAATTGTTTTTATGTCACTTAGCATTTGTGTATTTGTGTTGCCTACCACTTCTGCCTCACATGGGGCATCTGGCAATTTATTTGGAATGATGATTTGATACCCAGGACACTTGCACAGTCCCACCTCTTTTCTTGATCTAAACTAACTAATAAATTTCCTTATATTTTGCTGAGTAGTGCATTGTAACAGACTCACACACTCCCAGTGACATATATCTGAGATTTATCTGACATTGAAATTTACCCCATTCCTGAACAATTAACATCTCTGAGGCTGGTTACTTCTGTTAAATTTTAATACTGCCTATGACCCAGCCTCATACCTGACCTTACTCTTGACCATTGCCCAAATCCCAGCCTCAACCTGTTCCTGAGTGAGCAAATGGGTTAAGGCAAAAAAGGGTGCCATGCCTAAAATTCTACAGGGAGTATAACCATCGTTCCCAGAGGAGCTGCTTTGCTGAGCTCACAGATGTAGACTTTGGCAACAGGTTTATGAGGGACAAAGGGATGGACCAAGTATTAAATGAAATAATTTCTAGATTTAAATAGTGATTCCTTCAAACAGGACAAAGTTCAAGAAGGCTCAGGGAAGATTTCTTAAGCATTCATTAAATAGAAAAATAGTCTTGTAGACAAATCCAGGATGATAAATGCCACTCAGAGGTTAATTTAATTACTCCTCCAGTCTGGTCTTGACATCTTTTCCTGCCTAATATTGCCCTTGATTCAAGAAGATGTGTGTTTTCCATTTTGGGAAGTCTTCGGGTATGTGCTTGGCATACCAAATACGTGTATAAATTGCTAAACTGGAATTAAACCCTATTATTCTAGGCCTTTTTGAAGACAGTAATTGTTTTGAAAATCCAAGGAAAGCCTCTTTATTCCCAGAAAAATGCACATAACTGCATATACATAAGATTTTGCATACTATTTCAGGGACTTTAGTGATTCAAAGATCCAACATTTAGAAGCCATGTATTAGAGATATTAACTAGTCTTGGTAACTGTCCCAGAGGGAGATTCTATACATATGGAACATTCTACAGCCCAGTTCTCTTTGTTTTGAAATTTTCAATTCTGGGCTTGCTTTCCTTCACTGAACATTCTTGTATCTCTTATCTCTGTGGTCACCTAAGGAGCATCTCCCTTAGGCAATCTACAGCAGAAACATCATGAATTACATAGACCACACTTAACCAAGACTTCCTCGCTATGTTCAGCTCTGCAGAGGGGCATTAGATCTGTCCCTGTGAGACAAACACTGCACAAGTGAGATAATCAAACCAGGTTGTGGCCTGATTCTGGCAGCTGCTAAGCATCCTGAATTTGTAGGCATCTCTCATTTTCTATACACAGACACGCACATATCACCACCACTGCCACCATATTTTGAGATGCCGTTACTTGAATAGAAATGCTTTCGACTCATGCTGTCTCATGCACTCCACTAAAATCAATAAGGTGGTAATTATGCTCATTTTATAGCTTCGACCACTCAAGTATTGCTCATACAGTGAATATTCCAACAATGCACCGGAAATCGATGAATCCTAAGATTAAGATCCAGCTTCCTGATATCAGAATCACCACTTTTTCACCAGTATTCCTAGCTGTGATTTGGGTCTTCTGGACCTTTACCACCCAGTCCAACTCAGTCCCAGAGGACACCACAGTTACCATTCTGTCCTTGGAGGAGAGGGCATTTCAGCAATGGCTCCATATTACCCCATCTGGGGTCAAACTTCAGGGCTGGCTTTTTTACCTCCATTGGGCTCAGCCATACAAGTTTCAAATTCTTTAGTTTTCTTGCACTGCTCACATTTTCTCCCCTTCCTTTGGATCTTCAGAGTTACACTTCTCAATTTGTACCTCAGAGGGGGCCTTATCATTGCTAGTCATTTCAACTCCATGTCTATTGTTATCCTCTAATCTCTTTTCTTAGGCAACCATTCTGTCTAATATGCATCATTTTTTGTTTTTACGTATTCTGCAAAATGTATATAGTTTTGTGCATGTGTTTCGAATGTAGGCATGTTGTACTATTATTATTGTGTTAAGGTAATAATAGCTGCAATCATAGATAAACCTCCAAATTTTAGTAACTGAGCACAGTAAAATTTCTTGTTCTCAGAACATCATAATAGAGGTGTTGCTGCCTGGGTGCTCCCCTCCAAGCAATGATTCAGGAACCTAGGATCCTTCCATTTTGTGTCTCCACCATCCAATGCAGTGGCTCCATTCAAGACAGCTGGAAAGAGAAAAGAGCGTGAAGGATTGCCAAGTGTAGCTATACTGCTGGCAATTCACCTCTCTTTTCCCTGGAGTTTCAGTCACAAATGCTCATAAAGGATTCCTTCTTTACTGCTAATTCTTCATTCTTCATTCACCATGGATACTGAGCCCAAGTCTCACAGAATACATGGATTGCTTTTGATATGTAAGACTTCTCCAGAAAATATTCCATAGCTGAACAAAGTTTCATTTATAACTTGCATTTATACAATAATTCATTCAGCAAATGTTGCTTTGAGTTCTTCTCTTTGTCGAGTCCTATACTAAGCTCTTTTGAGGTGAAAAAAGTCTTATGTGAGAATTTTACATTAAAAAAATCCCCACCAAAGACCAAAAAATAAACCCCCAAACAAGAAAGATGATATGTAAATTTTGTGGTTTAATAAAAGTATCAGAAAAAGAAATACTGCCTGAGTTCAGAAAACAGTATACATAATTTTGACAAAAGAGTCAGAGAAGGTTTATATTTATTGCTTTTATTTGGGAGAGGAAAGAGGGAAGGACATTGCAGAAACAAAGAGTGATGTTTGCAAGGATTGAAGTTGTGCAAAAGCAAAGCAAGTCAATGGGATGGCTGCAGAATTTGGGGGAGATGTCAGATACACAGGGGCTTAATGTCAAGTTAGCAGTATAGACTTAATCCTGCTGTCAGAATCCTGTAGTCATACCTAGGCTCTAGGAACAGAAAACTGGGGTTCAAGTGCAGTTTTGCAATTCAGTTGAACTTTGTACACTTTACAAAGTTGAACTTCGTAAAATTCCCTGAGTGGTAATTCCTGATTTTCCCCTGGCAATGTCATTAGGAAGCTCAAGAAAATGATGTATTCTCTTATACAGTTCACAGCTGTTTTCAGCCAAGAACGGTTATTGTCTGTATCACTCATTTTGAGATATGCTACCCAGGTGAACCTTTATCTACTGCTCTTATGGAATCTTATATCTTTTATAGATTTTTTAACATATAATGTTTTCATGTCTTTTCTTTGTTAATGTCTTAGGTCTGTAACTCACATAATATATAGATGATGCAAACATATAGTGTGCATCAATATACATCTTGATTTGTTAATAGCGCTTTAAAATAATTGGCCACACCAATAGGTAAACATGGTCTTTGATACTTGGTAATCAAACAAAACAAAACAAGAAACTGAGCTAATTAAGAGGTTATCTTAGTAATAGGGACTCAGTGGATGTGTCATGGGCTCGAGCCAGAGTAGACAGTACCTCAATGTCTTCAAAGACTTACAGGGCAAGCCAGAGGACCCCTGAAAGGCCAGAAGGTAGAAATGGAGGAGTATAGAGACAGAAAGTGGAGATCTAGGCTGATGAGAAGCAGGCAGAGAACAGAGGTCCAAGCGGCTTTTCAGATTGGAGAGGTCAGAAGGGAAATTTTTAAGTTCTCCTTCCCATAAGAGCCATTCAAGGGGTTAGAGGCAAGTGCTTGGCAGCCTGGTGAGCGTAAATCTTGATCGTGGGGAAGTTGCTAGCATGAGACTGGCAGGTGCGGGTTGCAGGGAAACAAAGCTGGGTCTGGCTCTGGGAAAAGGAATGTGGAAAGAGCCCAGTTGCTAGAATCAGCATGATGTTAGAACAGTCTACCAGACTCACTAGTGGAAACGAAAGGCTTTTGATTTAGAACTACTTAAGGACATCCTGATAAACAATAGAAGGGGTCACAGAGCTGGAAGCAGAACCAAGGCTGTTGGTTGGCTCCTTGGTTGTGTGGGTTGGAGGGGGCTGAGTCACAGAGCAGTCCCTGGCAATCACTGGGCTGAGCGGTCAGAAGAGGAAGAGTTTGTGGGAATTTGAGGTCATCTATGGGAGCAAGTTTACAGAATTTGAGAAAGGCTCTGTGCGAGTCAGTGAGGTTGATTGAACCTTGGCATTAGACTGCTCATTTTATCTTGTATATTCTATGTCATTCCTCTATAATCCTTTGCCCTTTTATAATTATTAAGTGGCATTTAAATATATTTTTTCTAAGTTGGATTCTCTATACTTATTGTCCCAGACCCCTCTCTTTTACTTGGTAATTCATCATAATTTAGCTTCTATTAGCCTGAAACTTTACTCAGTAAGTAACCAACAGCTTCTAAATTGTGAAATCCAAGAGACATTTTTCTGGACTTTCTACTTCAGTTGACATTATCACTTCTTTACCATCCTTATATCCTCCTTCCTCTTCTGTAAGTTTTACTTTCTCCACTTTTCTCCTTATAAATTGGGAAGGCTCTTCTGACTACCTGCACATTCTTCCTGGGTGATCACTTCTAGTGCTAGAGATTTAACTGCTCTTTACCTAGTGATAACTTGCAAATTGATCCCTTGGGCCCAAAAGTTCTAAAGAGTTTTAAGACTTGTGTATGAAGTTTCCTGTTGGTCAATGCAACTAGCATGTCTTTTGGATGCCTGTAATGCAATAATGATAACCAACCTAAGCATTCTCCTCTCTAAAGTTGACCGTTTTTCCACTAATGTTGATCTCTCTTTATAATGTTACAACCACATAGTCATCCACACTACAACTTGTTGACTAGACACTTCTAATTCCCTGCATTTTTCACTCCTCTAGTTCTTTAATGTACACAGCTATTGAGTTTAACTCTTAAATATTTTGTGACTTTTTTATTCCTATCCACCCCTTTTAATACTGCCTGGATTGACTGTAGATTCCTCCCTCTTCATGCCTTCTCTGGGAGTTGGCTCATTGTTTGTTTGCAAGTTAAGAGACTGATTAAAAATGTAGTTTCTAGACTGATATATACTTCTTCACCTACATGATAAAGTTGTAACTAAAACAGGAAGCTGGGATAAAGAATTTGATCAACAGAACAGAATGAGAAACCCAGAATCAGACTTAAATGAGACCTTGATATATGACAGAGATGGCTTTGCAAATAGTGTAGAGACATTATATTCCTTATCCTTTGTTATACTCTCAAATTCCAGATAGATTAAAATCCCAAATACAAAATAAAGCTTTAATACTCTTAGATTAAAATGAAGAGGAATATGACCTTGGGTTAGGGAAGGAATTTTTAAACCATAAAGGGAAAGCAATGATCAATTGGCATTGATATTAAAATCTTCTGTACAACAAAACAAATATTAAAAGATAAACAAATTTAAAAGACCTGTAATGGACCAGGAGAATATATTTGCAACTTATGTAAGTTAAAGACATGGGATCCAGAATATATAAAGAAATCTTACAAATTAGGAAGAAAAAGACAATCGAGAGAAAAATGAACAAGCATATCATGGAAGAGGAAATTTGAATTGTCAATTATGAGATGCTCTACCTCACTGATTATAGGTAAAATATAAATTAAAACAAAAATGGGATATCATTTTTCATGATCATATTGTCAAAAATGAAATAGTTGAACAATAATAAATGTTAATAAAGATAGGAGGAAATGGAAGGATAGGAGTATGAGTTGGCAAAACCAAATTGGAAAGGACTTTAGGAGGAATTCACAGACTGGTGAATTTATACCCAATGACTCAGATATTACATTG
>RJWJ010044258.1:0-12254 GCA_004363605.1 Indri indri | reverse complement strand
ATATTAGAAATGAGTGGATGAAAAGTTGAAAAGATAACTATGGCAGGTTGTATTAACCAGAGATAGGAACAATAGTACCTTCCATCACTTGTGTTCTTCTGTAATGTCTGCTGTGTGGTTATCTTCTTAAAGATGTGGTTATCTTATTAAAGCTCCCATTATTATTTGCAGGGAGTTGGGGAGAGAAAGCTTGTCTCGAGGAACTGTACTCAAGGACCTTGACCTGGGAGCTTCATCTTTATCCCTACTTTATCTAGATGAGGAGATACAAGCCTTTGAGCTTGAGTTGTATTGGTATGAGACTTTGGGGTGTTCACAAAGGGTTTATGCAATTTGCGTGGGTAAGAATTGTGACCAGAGAGTGGACTGTGGCAGATTATGTTTCCTAAAGACGGCAGCATCAATATCTCCACCCCACAATGCAATATAGACATTCCTGCTAACAAATAATGGTGTCTATGTCCCCTCCTATGCCACTTGAGTGGACTTTCGTGACCACCTGAACCAATAAAGTATAGTGGAGGTGAGGTCATGAGACTTCTGAATCTAGTTCATCAAAGTTTGTGCCACTTCTGTTTTGATTTCTTAGAACACTGGCTGTCCACATAACCCTTATTGTGACACTCCCTCTTGGAACTGAGCCACCTTGCTGAAAGATGCCCAAGCTAAATGGAAAGGCCACATGGAAATGCTCTCGTCAGCACTCCCAGATGAGCCACCCTTCAAGTTATCCCAGCCCGGGTACCAGACATGTCAGTGAACAAGCCTCCAGAAGATTCCAGCCACAAACCATTTGAGCCTTCCCAGCTGAGGCTTCAGACAGCAGAATGGCAGAGACACGGCATTCCTGCTGTGCCGAGTCTGAATTCCTGACCTACAGATTCCATGAACATAACGTGGTTGTTGTTTTATGCCACTAAGTTTGGGGTGATTTTTATGCAGCAGTATATAACCAGAACAATAAAACCAGATTGTGGAGGCCTTGCATACCAGACTGAGGAATGCAAATTTCATCCTGCGTGTCAATGATTTTCTTACTCTGGTCCACAGAAACACCCCCCATCCCCCGTGGCCCTGATGGAGGGCGGCATTGGGAAGGGGAGACAGAGCACTCGGGGTGCACAGACACCTACCACCACATTTATCTGCTTTACATACTGGGCTTCCAGGTAAGCCGTCGCTTAAAGGCTATGATACCAAAAATAATAGAGTATAGATACTTTTCTGTCTATAAATTAATAGCTATGACTCTATAAAGTCATATTCATAGGACAGAATAGCTTTTCATGGGCAGGCTGCTGGAACAGTAGTTCAAAGGCTCCTCCAGGAATCTGCTACATGTGCATTTGCATATTCTCCATTGTGAGGCTTGACTCTGTTATGGTCATTCTAGTAACCTCTTGCTTCCCTGGGTCTCCACATCTCATCAGGCCTGTGCTCCTCACAGGCTGCATCTTACACCTGTTGTTAATTTCTCTCCAACTGAGCTGCTATGCCCACAATGCTTCTCAATTTAGGTCTCCAGATAGGCCCTGAAACACAATCACCTGCTAACAATGGGTTTTCAGGGGCCTTTCCCCACATCTACCCCTTGAATCTGAATCTTTAAGGGTTGTAACAGCACTTCAAAATGTGAGAAATAGACTGCACCTCTTGATGAGAGTAGCTACAAAGGCACAACACAACAGGCATGGATCCTGGGAGGTCATTAATTATAGCCCACAGTCTACCATAGAGGTAGGGGTTGGAAATATGATTTTTGAACATGTTGTCCAGGACCTAAGAGCATTTTCTAAGCCACTTTATTGAGGTAGAGTTGACATACAAAAAGCTCTATGGATTTAAGGCACACAACTTGATGAGTTTGGAAATAAGTATACACACATGAAACCATCATCACAATCTATGCCATAGACCTAGACAACATCTCCAAAAGTTTTCTTCTGCCTTCTCATTTATTATTGTTATTATTATTTTTGTGATAAAAACACTTAACTTAAGATCTACCCTCTTAGCACATTTTTAAGCATACACAGGCACCGTGCCATACAGTAGGTCTCTAGAATTTATTCATCTTGTATAACCAAAAGTCTGGAGCCTTTGACTAATATCTCCCCATTTCCTACTTTTCCCTGCTCCTAGAAACCATTATTCCATTCTCCAGTTCTTCAAATTTGACTGTTTTATATATTTATCATATAAGTAGTTCCATGCATTATTTGTCCTACTGTGTCTGGCTTATTTCATGTATGGTAATGTCCTCCAGGTTCATCCATGTTGTTGAAAATGTAGCATATCTATACAATGGAATATTATTCTGCCTTTAAAAAGAAAGAAATCCTAAGAGCATCTTTTATACGTTAAAGCTTAAGAACCTCAGGAATTATGAACGAGCAACCAGACTCCAGAGTCTGTGTGTCTAATAAAGTCAACTCTATTAAGTAGTGTCAGTGTCACAAGAGCCATGGAGCACTTCTGGGGTGCTCTTCAGAGGGAATTGCCTGTGGACACAGTGCAGGCTGGATTGAAACAGAAAGAGACTGTGAGCAAGAAGACCAATCAAGTTATTTTAATAACTTAGATATATAGTAACAAGAGCATGGAAAATCAAGGTATCGGCTGTGCTACATTCTTTTCTGGGATATCTAGGGAAGAATCTCTGTCCTTGCCTTTTTCAGCCTGCATACCTGGGCTCGCGGCCCTTCCCTCCACGTCCCAAGCCAGCAATGTAACATCTTCAAATCTCTTTCTGGTTCCGACTTTCCTTCCTCCTTTTTTCCCTTATGGGGACCCTTTTGATTAGATTGCCCCCCATCTATAGTTTATGAGAATCTCCATCACAAAATCCTTAGCTTACTCACATCTGCAAAGTCCCCTATGCCATGTAAGGTGATATATTCTCAGATTCTGGGAATTAGGATATGGATTTCTGTGGGAGACATTGTTCTGTCTACTATACCATCCTGGTCTCCTTTGGGGACCTTCTGAGGAACTTCTGTGTAGAATGAGAGGTAAGGAACCTGGGGTGTTCATCCACTGATTTTTGTTCCTAATCGTCTGGGGGTTGCAGGGTTGCCCTGGGGGCATTAAACTGTAGGCATTTCCTGACGGCCATATGGCCCCATCCATGGGCTGAGGGAGCTCCTACGACACAGGAAAAAGCCCTCAGGCAGACAAGAAAAGAAAATTGGGCACTTAAGGTGAGCTGCTATCCTCAAGGGTGGCAACTCTGCCCCGAGGTTGCGTATTAGTTCAGGGGTCAGGGAAAGGTTTACAGGCAAGGCAAGAGCCACGTCTGCTACAGGCTCCAATCATTTTCACTCTGAAATCCACAGCGTATTACCAGGCCCATCTAGCCTCAAACTAATTGTTTTGCTCCTTCTCTTTCCATTTCCCTTATTGACAATGTATCTTACAGGCAAGGACCAGAAGAAGTTTAACCAGGTCAGTAAAGTGACCGCATAGTCAGGAACCTCTGCCCTTCTGGGGTTTTGTCCTTCACAGTTCATGTGACCTGACACCACCTGTCTTTATTTTATTATAACATCTGCTGTTTTAGCATCATCTCTGCTCCCTAACTAGGTGGCTAATTCCTTGACAGCAGGAGTTACCTTTTTTTTTTTTTAAATATTCTCTTTATTTCTAACTGGACTCATGGTGTTCAGTCCATGGTTGGTAACTAAATCCACAGAGAACTTGATGCCTGTGTGGGTGCAGGATTCACTTTAGGACTAGAACATGGATCTGCCAAACCCAACTGGTTCTCCATGATTTTTCAAGATTTAGTGGGTATTTGTGCTTAGTTTGAGAATGACTGAAGGGGTTTCACCTAGGGTCTTCCTT
Organism: Indri indri; assembly: GCA_004363605.1. Lineage (NCBI taxonomy): Eukaryota > Metazoa > Chordata > Mammalia > Primates > Indriidae > Indri > Indri indri. The sequence continues at coordinate 8,411 of RJWJ010044258.1, read as the reverse complement.
CACAGTCTCTTCTATGTTTTTTTACTTGTACTGAAACCTCCACTTTTACAGAAAGAAAAAAGTCATGAGTTTGTAAATCAAAGATCACATGTGATTTAAGCACTGACTGTAATTGAGCCTGAAAGTCTGCCCAAAATTTAACCACAAGAGAGTGCTACCCTAACTGCTGAATCGCTTAGGGCCCAGCACACAGTAATCGTGCAGCTCCGTAACACTGTGCCTGCTGGAAAAGTGGCAGGAACCCCAAGCGTTAGAGTCAAAGTACGTAGGAGACCATAACGGGACTTCCCAGCCTGTAATTTCTTTTAAAAGGTGAAATAAACCCTTCATTTTAAAGAGGTAAATGAATGTGACAGCAAAGCTATGGACTTTAGGAAATGCATCAATTTTATTTTAAGCTGTGGATGACACAATTTTGATGTCAGCAAGTTGGCTGCTTTTACTTAGAAAGGTATTATTATAATGATTTCACATCTCATTATCTACTTATTTTGAAAAATGCACACTCACAATTTTATTGTTCATAAGAATTGCAAAGCCATTACCTAGAGCTTCATCATTTAGATTTCACGCATATCAGTCTTTGTCTAATGAATTTAATAGTGCCTGAATGAGTTTAAATGAGATACACATATAATTTCCAGAAGGTGAGGTCTCTCATTTTATTTTCACATCATTTGTTCTTGTGTTCTCCATGTCTACTGTATACTAGAATGAAAGATTATTTCAAGGAATAAGCAAAACTGATGGAATGACCTTACTGAAGTCCACATGGAAAGGGAGCTGACTTTCCATAGCCATTTCCACAGATTGTCTTCTTTGCTTTGCTTTGCTTCCTATGTCGGGTCATCTGAAGGAGAAATAGAAGGCAGATATGCTTTATTTACTCATTTATTTGTTTCCATTCAGGGAACATTTATTAACATCTCCTTTACTATTTTATACCACTGTCACAATATACAGATACACAAAAAATGGTAATCATTATGTCATTGGATTGAAATTTATAGCTAGAGCAATGATATAATGAATAAGAAATACAATAACTAAATTATACTACATGTTATTCAATATGTTTCTGGAAGAGTCTAAAACACTCTGTTAGGTCAGATTTGAGTCATAAGTTATTTACAACTGGACAGAACTCGTTGGCACTTCGAAATCACATGAAGATAGTATCACTTCAATCAGAAACCACATTTATGCTAGTTAGAGAGATGATCTCACTGTTGAGTTATAACCTCTTTTATTTCTCAAATAAATCCATCACTTTACCTGCTTTTTCTCTCACACTACCAGTATATGCTTAATAATCCTGTATGTTAAAGGATTTTATCTCTATTCCTTGATTTTGAATGCATCTTATTTTATTATTTTAGGTAGCATGTATAAGACACTAACACTTTTTATTAGAATAAAAATAATACTTTTTTTAATTAATGTGTTTTTCATTGTCGTCCAAATCACCTAGTGTGGCAGAAACTAATGTAGGCAGTTTGGAGTTAACTTTGGCTCTTTTTCTCTCTCTCTCTTTCCGTATGTTCGGTCAAGTCTTGTAAGTGATATCAGACAGAGCCAGATAACCAGAGCACAATCTAACTACTAATTTTACAGTTTGTCCTAAATGTTATTTACTTTCAACTGTACATGGATACATTGAAAGCATACTTAAAACAATATCAGAGAAAGCAGTTTAGTGTGAACATTGATACTGAACTGCAGAATACAAATTAACACAGTTTTAAAGGAGTCATTTGTGCATGTGTGTGTTACTTTTTAACATAGTCTTTTACTTATAAAAGAAATTTATTCTTCAGAAATGTATTAGTCAAAGCTTCACAGTGGTTCCTGCCAGTTCCCCACCTCCTCTCCAACCCCACCCCCCAACCCATATACACACATTATTGTCCTCATCTAGTCCTAATCATGGCCCAGCCTTCCAACATCCCTTTGCAAACTGATGTTCACAAACTCTGTGTTTCCTTGCTCCCATCGTCAGTTCAAAACCAAATATTGCAAATTTCCCTGAGTTCTCAGAAAATACAGATCTCCTCAGCCTGACATTCAAATCTTTCAGAATCTGGTTTTAGCTAAACTCTCAACTAAAACAAGTCCACTTCTCCAACTGGACTGGCTGATAGCCTCTTCTCTGCATCTCATTTGCCTATTTTAATCCTAATACCTTCCTTCACAGTGTCTACCTCCCACCCATCCAAACATACTTCTCCTACATCAACGACCTTCTGGAAACTTTCACTTGTCAGCCCAATCCACAACAATCACTCTTGCTTCTAAATTCTTGCAGTAATTTTCCTTTCCTGTTGTCCTGCTGACAACAACAGATGAGTAGAGCAGCATAGGCAAGTGGGAACTATTATGGGCCCTGCTAAAAATAAGTAGCCCACCAAGCCTGAGACTCCCTTCCCCCACATAAAGACGCTGGCAAGTGGGAGGTTCCAGGAAGGGCAATTCTGCCAGCATAAACACCTGGTCCAGGAAGCATCTTTGTTCCCTTATGAATGAGACTCCCCTCTCCTACCTAGGGACAACAAGTAGCTGGGATGGCTGACAAGGAGGATTCCCACTATAACATATAGCCCAGCCTGGGGAGCTTAATCATCCCCAAAATAAAGTAACATATTCATAAAACTAAATGAAAATGATAACACAACATATCAAAATATGTGGGATGTAACTAAAGCAGTGTATATAGGCAAATTAGTAGCTAACAGTAGAAAAGTGGAAAGATCACAAATCAATAATCTATTATAAGTTCCTATGTCAGGGCACTAGAAAAGGAAGAGCAAAATTAACCCAAATAAGGAAATAATACAGATAAGAGAAGAAATCAATGAAATTTAAAAGAGGAAAAGAATAGAGATAATAAATAAAACAAATATCTGATTCTTTGAAAAAAATCATTAAATTGATAAAGTTTTGACAAGATTAACAAAGATTAAAAAGAGAAAACAGAAATCACTAATATCAGGAATTAAACAGGGAATATCACTACAGATCCTGCAAGCACTGAAAAAAATAACAGTAAGGAAATATAAACAACTTTATGTATGTTCATAAATTTGACAACGAGAAGAAATGGATCAATTCCTCGAAAACTGCAAACAACCAAGACTCAACAAGGATGAAGATCACCTGAATAGTGTTATAACCATTAAAGAAATTATATTTGCAATTTGAAAGCTCCCAAATAGAAATCTCTAAGATCAGATGGTGTCACTGGAGAATTCTACCAAACACTAAAAGCACAATTAAAACTATTTTATACATTTTCTTCCCTAAAAACAGAATCAGAGGGAGCACTTCCCAACTAAGTTTAAGAGTCTATTATTACCTTGATATCAAAACTAGAAAAATACAGCCAAAAAAGAAAACTACAGATCAATATCTCTCACAAACTTAGATACAAAAAATCCTCAACAAAGCATCAACAAGTTAAATCTAACAAGGTATAAAACAGATTTTACACCATGACTAAATGAAATTTATTCCAGGTATACAAGGCTGGCTCAACACTTAAAATCAATCACTGTAAGCCACCATAGCAGTAGGCTAACAAAGAAAAAGGAAATGATCTGCTGAAAAAGTATTCGATAAAATCCTACACCCATTTATGATAAAAACTCTCAGCAGGTTAGGAATAAAGGAAATTAACTTGATAAAGAATGTCCATAAAATACAGCTAACAACATACTTTATGGTGAATGTTTCCCCCTAAAATTAGGAACAGATAAGATGTCCATTCTCACCACTTTTATTTAACACAGAATTGGGAGCTCGATTGACTTAAATAAAACAAGAAAAATAAATAACAGGCATATGGACAGTAAAGGAAGAAATAATACTGTTCTTATTTGCAGATGACATAATGTTCTACTTAAAGACATTCAAGGTATCTTGAAAAAACTCCTAGAACTAATAAGTAAGTTCAGCAAAGTCACAGGAAACAAATTTGACAGCAAAAAACTAATTGTATTTCTATACAGTAACAAAGAGCATGTCAAAATTGAAATTAAAAACAATGCAATTAACAATAATTACAAAAGAAATGAAATACATAGATATAAACTTCACAAAATAGTAACAGAGCCTGTATGCTGAAAATTAAAAAGTCGTCATGAAGGAAATCAAAGAAGAACTATATAAATGGAAAGACATACTGTGTTCACAGATTGGAAGACTTAGCATAGTAAAGATGTCTGTTCTTCCCAAGTTGATTTGTGCATTTAATGTAACTCCTACCAAAATCTCAGGAGAGTGTTTTTGTTGTTTTTGACCCAGACAAGCTTATTTTAAAATTTATGGAAAGGTGCAAACTCCAGAGTAATCAGAACAATCTTGAAAAAAAAAAAAGAATAAAGAGGGAGAAAAGAGGGTACTCAATATTAAGGCTAACTATATAGCTTCAGTAATCAAAACTCTGTGGTATTGATGGGAAGATAGATACATAGATCAATGGAACAGAATAGAGAACCCAGAAAAAGATTCTCACATATATATAACAGTGTGAATGTACCAGTCCCAGAAATATAAGCAGGCTGTAATATGAAAGGAATCCCATTGTGTACCTTTTGATCATATGCTTTGTTTTTTGATCCAGCATAATAACCATTTCATTCAGAATGGAACAAAGTCACAAAAGCAATTCAACAGACAAAGGGTAGCCCTTTTAACAAATAATGCTGAAGCCATTGGATACATTTTATATAAAAATTAACTCTAAATGGATCAGAGATATAAATGTAAAGTATAATACTATAAAATTTGTAGGAAAAATGTATAAGGAAATTTGGGTGATCTAAGGCTAGGAAAATAGTTCTTAGACATGATGCCAAAAGCATGATTAAAAAGGGAAAATGATAAATTGGACCTCATCAAAATTAAAAATGTTTGGATGAAAAAACAAGTTACTAGAAAAAAATATTTGCAAATGATGTATCTGACAAAGGACTAGCATCTAGAATATATAAAGAACTCTTTATATGTAACAGCAAAAATAAATTCAATTAGAAAATGGACAAAGAATATGAAAAAACACTTCACAAAAAAGGATATATATGCATCAAACTAAAAAGCTTCTGCACAACAAAGGAACTAATTAACAGAGTGAAGAGACAACCCACAGATTGGAGAAAATATTTGTAAACCATACATCTGATAAAGAGCTAATATCCAAAATACCTAAAGAACTCAAACAATTCAATAGCAAAAAAATAAATAGCCCAATATATTATAAAAATGGGCAAAAGACCTGAACAGACATTTCTCAAAAGAAGACATACAAATGACCAATAGGTACATGAAAAAATGCTCAACATCACTAATTGTCAGGGATGCAAATTAAAGCTACAACGAGATATCACCTCATATGTATTGGCTAGTATCAAAAAGACAAAAAATAATGAGTGTTGGGGAGGATATGGAGAAAAGGGAACCCTTGTACACTGTTGGTGGGAATGTAAATTAGCATAGCCATATGGGTAACTATATGTAGATTATTTAAATAACTGAGAATGAAATTACTATATGATTCAGAGTTGGGTATCTATCCAAAGGAAGTGAAATCATTATGTGGAAGAGATATCTGCATTCCCATTGTTCATTGCAGCATTATTCACAATAGCCAAGATATGGAAGAAACCTGTGGACATAAACAGATGAATAGATAAAGAAATGTGGCCCTTCGTTTCTGGATCATAGCCATAGACCCACGATTCATCTCCAGTTACGACCTTTTTGAGGAAGTCTTATTCATTGGTAGTGGTTTGAAGCAAGTCATTAGCAAATGCAGCATGATGTTCCTTCTGCTCTGGTAGCAGAAGCTGTGGAATGCATTTTGCCATGACACGTTTCATGCCAAGATCCTGCATCAAAATCTCAGACACAGTAGTTTTTGGAATGCCCAAATCAGCTTCTAGTTCTTGCACTGTCAGTTGCTGATCTTTGTTGATTGCAGCCCATACACGTTCAACATTCTCAGGTGTTCTGCTTGTTGCAGGCCTTCCAGAACATGGGTCACTTTCAACCGATTCTCGACCATCTTTGAAGCATTTGTACCACATTTTTATTTGTGCTGCACTCATTTCATCATCCCTGAAAACCTCCTGAATCATACAAATAGTTTCCACAGAGGAATGTTCAAGCTTAACGCAAAATTTGATGCAGATTCATTGCTCTACTCGCTCAGTCATTTTGAATGTGATGGCCACATAATACACATGCTCATTCAACAGCATTTACAACCCCACTGATTAGTACAGTGAAATCATCATTGTCCACGCATGTGCATTCCAGTCCACTCTCCTTGGCTGCCAGGTTACATCGATGAAGTGCAAACCATTCTTGTTATATGAACAATGGCTGGATACTTGCCAGACAGACCTTGTATACAATGGAATACTATTTAGGATTTAAAGAGAAGGAAATTCATGATCACATGGAGACAGAGAGTAGAACAATGGTTACCAAAGGCAGGGAAGGGTAGCAGGCAGGGAGGGATAAAGTGGGGATGGTTACTGGGTGCAAAAATATGGTTAGATAGTTAGATAGAATAAACATTCGAGAGCACAACAAAGTGACTATAATCAACAGTAAGATAACTAAAAGAGTGGAATTGGAATGCTCCAAACACAAAGAAATAATAAATGCCTGAGGTGATGGATGCCCCAATTACCCTGACTTAATTAATTCACATCATATACCTATATCAAACATCACATGTACCCTATAAAGATATACAACTATTATGTACCCAAAATAATTAAAAATTTAAAAAGAAGGAAATTTTGTCATTTGTGACAGCATGAATTAACCCGAGGACACCCCAAGCTAAGTGAAATAAACCACATGCAGAAAGACAAATGCTGCATGATCTCATTATATGTGGGATATAAAAAGGTAGAACTCAGAGGAGTAGAATGGTGGTTACCAGGGGCTAGAGGGAGGGTGAGGGAATGGGGAGATGTTGATCTTAGGGTAAAAACTTTCAGTTAGGTGGAAAAAGTTTTAGAGACGTATTGGACAGCACAGTGACTATAGTTAATAATAATGTATTTTGCATTTTAAAATGGCTGAAAGAGTAGATTTTTAAATGTTCTCACAATAATAATGATAAGTATGTGAGATTATGGATAAGTTAATTAGCTTGATTTCATCTTTCTGTAATGTACACATATATCAAAATATCACATTATGTATCATAAGTAAATACAATTGTTATTTATCAACTAAAATGATATAAAATAAAATAAAAATAACATAATAATAAAGAAGATATATTAATACAAATGGCAAATAAGCAATAAAAATAGCTTCAACATCATTAGACATTAGGAAATTGCGAATTAAAACCACAATGAGATAGCCCTATATACCCTGCAAAATGGCTAAAATAAAAACTAGTGAGAACACCAAATATTGTCAAGATTGCAGAGAAATTGGATCACTCACACATTGCTTGTGAGACTGTAAAATGGTACAGTCACTGTAGCAACCAGTTTAGCAGTTTCTTCTAAAACTATTCAATTACCATACAACCCAACAATTACATTCTTCAACCTTTATTTCAAAAAAATGAAAACTTGTGCTCACACAAAACTTATGCACAAATGTTCACAGAAGTTCTAGTCATATGTTGTTTAACAAGTGACTGATTAAACAAACTATGATATGTCCATACCATGGAATTCTACCCAGCGATGAAATGGAACTAACTTGATACATGCAACAATTTGGATGACTCTCTCAGGGGAATTATACTGATTGAAAAACAGCCAATACAAAAGGTTACATACTGCATGGTTCTATTTACATAACATTCTTGAAATGACAAAATTATAGAAAAGGTGCAAATATTAGTGGCTGCCTGGTCAGGGTCAGGGGTGGTGTGCAGGTAGTTAGTGTTATTATAAAATGGCAACATGAGAGATCCTTGTATTGCCAGAACTTGACTATCAATGTCAAGATCATGATTGTGCTCTTATAGTGGAATTTTGTGAGATGTTATCATTCAGGGAAACTGGGTAATTGTCACCTGGACATCTTTGTAATATTTCTTACAACTGCATGTAAACCTACAATGATTTCAAAATAAATAGTTTGATGTATTAAAAAAAAAGAATGTGGGATGGATGGTGTCATTACAGCCATCATTGGAAACAAGATCTACTGCACAGTCCAGCAAGAACTGCAGGATTCCCTCTGTCAGGACCAAGACTGCTGACCATTTTCTGGAGCTGCACCGCTTGGAGGTGGGGAGCCTACTGTGACACCCCTTTTAACAATGGTGACATCCAATTCATTCCTAAATTTCACCACTGCTTATTACTTATTCTTCTTTGAATCTTTTCTCCTATGCCAAAATTAGCAAAGGAGAGAGAGAAAATTTGATAACT